>CAUYLG010060765.1:0-71261 GCA_963573385.1 Cacajao melanocephalus | reverse complement strand
TTTAAATGTTTATTTTATGAGATACATAATGTATTTTAAAATTCTAGGAATCAAATAGCCAAATAAGAGCAGAAAATAGAGAGAATGCCAGAGGTTCCATCACAGTGTGGCCAGTAAAAGCCTCTCTTAGAGGTAACACTTGGAAGCTTCAAAACGGGAGAGAAGTGTGCCTTTGGTAGCAGCAAGAAAGAGTACTCCAAGAGCTGGAATGAGGGGACAAAATGTGTAAGGTGCTAAAATGAGAACGGCTTTGGGAGCTTAAAGAAAATAGAAGGTCAATCTAGAAGGCAATGTGCAGGGGAAAAGTGTTAAGGAAAGAGCTTGCCAGTGTCTAATAATGTGGGGCCTGTAGGCCAAATAACAGACTAGGATTTTATTCTTAAAATAATGAGAAGCCAGGCAAAAGTCTTAATCAAGGAACTGTCACAATTGGACCTTTATTTCAAAAGATCATTCTGGCTACTGGGTGGGAAACACTAGGAGACAAAAGAGCAGAGTAGAAGCAAAGTGACCATCTATAAGATATGTTACTCACCATGACACAATTCCTTTTGAGGAGCTTAGAGGTGATAATTTTCACATTGCATTTTCACAATCTTTATAACAGCACTTAAAATGGCTCATGATGTTGAGCACGTTCTCATATGCCTGTTTGAAAACTAAGAGTGTAATTGGATTGTCCATAACGCAAAAGATAAATGCTTAATGGACGGATATCTTATTTGCTATGATGTGATTATTTCATATTGCATCAAAACATCTCATATAACCCATAAATATATATACACTTACTACATACCTACAGAAAGTTAAAATTTAAAAAGTAGAACATTTAAAAAGACTTATATTTTATGTGAATGATAGAAATTAATTTTCTCACCTGATCTTCTGTTTCTACTTTAAAAATATCTGACAGCTCCATGAAGTCGTTTATGTTCTTCTCTATGACGGTTATTCCAGTTAGCATTTCAATAGCTGAACTGATCAAGTGGGAGAAAGAATGTCAGAGATTGGAGATCAACTGAACGAAATAAAGTGATAAGGCAAGATTAGAGAAAAAAGTGGGAAAAGAAATGAACAAAGCCTCTAAGAAATATGGGATTATGTGCAAAGACCAAATCTGCATTTGATTGGTGTACCTGAATGTGACGAGGAGAATGAAGCCAAGTTGGAAAACACTTTTCAGGATATTATCCAGGAGAATATCCCCAACATATCAAGGAAGGCCAACATTCAAATTCAGGAAATACAGAGAACACCACGAAGAAATTCCTTGAAATGAGCAACCCCAAGGCACATAATCCACAGATTCACCAGGGTTGAAATGAAGGAAGAAATGCTAAGGGCAGCCAGAGAGAAAGGTCAGGTCACCCACAAAGGGAAGCCCATCAGACTCACAGTGGGATCTCTCAGCAGAAATCCTACAAGCCAGAAGAGGGTGGGGATCAGTATTCAACATCAATAAGGAAAATAATTTTCAACCCGGAATTTCATATCCAGTAAAAATAAACTTCATAAATAAAGGAGAAATAAAATCCTTTGTGGACAAGCAACTGCTGAGAGATTTCATCACTACCAGGCTTGCCTTACAAGAGCTCTTGAAGGAAGCACTAAACATGGACTGGAAGAACTAGTACCAGCGATTGCAACAACATACCAAATTGTAAAGACCATTTTCACTATGAAGAAACTGCATCAACTAATGGACAAAACAATCAGCTAGCATCAAAATAACAGGAGCAAATTCACACATAACATATTAATCTTAAATGGAAATGGGCTAAGTGCCTCAATCAAAATAGACAGACTGGCAAATTGGATAGAGTCAAGACCCATTTTTGTGCTATATTCTGGAGACCCATCTCATGTGCAAAAACAGACATAGGCTAAAAGTAAAGGGATGGAGGAAGATTTACCAAGCAAACGGAGAGAAAAAAAAAAAAAGCATGGATGGTAATCCTCATCTCTGATAAAACAGACTTTAAACCAACAAAGATCAAAAGAGACAAGGAAGGGTATTATGTAATGGTAAAGGGATCAATGCAACAAGAAGAGCTAATTATCCTAAATATATATGCACCCAATAAAGGAGCACCCAGATAAATAAAGCAAGTTCTTAATGACCTACAAAGAGACCTAGACTTCCACACAGTAATGGTGGGAGACCTTAACACTCCACTGTCAATATTAGACAGATCAATGAGACAGAAAATTAACAAGGATATCCAGGACTTAAACTCAGATCTGGAACAAGTGGACCTAATAGACATCCACAGAACTCTCTACCCTAAATCCACAGAATGTACATTTTTTTCTCAGTGCCACATCACACTTATTGTAAAATTGACCACATAATTGGAAGTAAAACACTCCTCAGCAAATGCAAAAGGACAGAAATCATAACAAACTTGTTTTTCAGACCACAGCACAATCAAATTAGAACTCAGGATTAAGAAACTTAATCAAAACCACATAACTACATGGAAACTGAACAACCTGCTCCTGAATGGCTACTGGATAAATAATGAATCGAAGGCAGAAATAAAGATGTTCTTCAAAACCAATGAGAACAAAGACACAAGGTACCAGAAGCTCTGGGACACACTGAAAGCAGTGTCTAGAGGGAAATTTGTAGCACTAAATGCCCATAAGAGAAGCAAGGAAAGATCTAAAACCAACACCTTAACATCATGATTAAAAGAACTGAAGGAGCAAGATCAAACAAATTCAAAAGCTAGCAGAAGACAAGAAATAACTAAGATCCGAGCAGAACTGAAAAAGATAGAGAAAGAAAAAAAAAACTAAAAAAAATCAATAAATCTAGCAGTAGGTTTTGTGAAAAGATCAACAAAATAGATTGACTGCTAGCCAGACTAATAAAAAAGAAAAGAGAGAAGACTCGAATATATGCAATAAAAATGATAAAGGGGATGTCACCACTGATCCCACAGAAATACAAACCACTATCAGATATTACTACAGACACCTCCATGCAAATAAACTCATAAATCTAGAAGAAATGGATAAATTCCTAGATACACACTCCCAAGAATAAACCAGGAAGAAGTTGAATCCCTGAATAGACCAATAACAAGGTCTGAAATTGAGGCAGCAATTAACAGCCTGGCAACCAATAAAAGTCCAGGACCAGACGAGTTTATGGCTGAATTGTACAGAGGTACAAGGAGGAGCTGGTACCATTCCTTCTGAAATCATTCCAAAGAATATAAAAAGAGGGAATGCTCCCTAACTCATTTTATGATTCCAGCATCATCCTGATACCAAAACCTGCCAGAGATACAACTAAAAAAGGAAATTTCAGGCCAATATCCATGATGAGCATGGATGCAAAAATCCTCAATAAAATTCTGGCAAACCAAATCCAACAGCACATCAAAAAGCTCATCCATCACCACCAAGTCGGCTTCATCCCTGGGATGTGAGGCTGGTTCAACATAGCCAAATCAATAAATGTAATCCATCACATAAACAGAACCAACGAAAAAATCTACATAATTATGCTCAAGGAAATGAGAGAGGACACAAGCAGATGGAAAAACATTCCATGCTTATGGTTAGAAAGATTCAATATGGTGAAAATGACCATACTGCCCAAAGTAATTTATAGATTCATTGCTATTCCCATCAAGATACTATTGACTTTCTTCACTGAATTGGAAAAAAAAAAAACACTTAAATTTCATATGGAACCAAAAAAGAGCCTGAGTAGCCAAGACAATTCTAAGAAAAAAAAAAAAAAAGCTAGAGATACCACACTATTTGACTTCAAATTATACTACAAGGCTACAGTAATCAAAACAGCATGGTACTGGTACCAACACAGAAATACAGATCAATGGAACCATACAGAGGCCTCAGAAATAATGCCACACATCTATAACCAACTGATCTTTAACAATCCTAACAAAAACAAGCAATGGGGAAATGATTCCATATTTAATGAATGGTGTTGGGAAACTGGCTAGCCACATGCAGAAAGCTGAAACTGGATTCCTTCCTTACACCTTATACAAAAATTAACTCCAGATGGATTAAAAATTTAAACATAAGACCTAACACCATAACATCCCTAGAAGAAAACCTAGGCAGTACCATTAAGGACATAGCCATGGGCAAGAACTTCATGACTAAAATACCAAAAGTAATGGCAACAAAAGCCAAAATAGACAAATGAGATCTAATTGAACTTAAGAGCTTCTGCACAGCAAAAGAAACTATCATTAGGGTGAACTGTCAACCAACTGACAAAGGGCTAATATCCAGAATCTACAAAGAACTTAAACAAATTTATAAGAAAAAAAAAAACCATCAAAAAGTGGCTGAAGCATATGAACAGTTTTCAGAAGAAGACATTTATACAGCCAACAAACATGAAAAAAAAAACATCATCACTGGTCATTAGAGAAATGCAAATCAAAACCACATTGAGATATCATCTTATACCAGTTAGAATGGCAATCATTAAAAAATCAGGAGACAGATGCTGGAGAGGATGTGGAGAAATAGGAACACTTTTACACTGTTGGTGGGTGTGTAAATTAGTTCCACCGTTGTGGAAGATAGTGTGGTGATTCAAGGATCTAGAACTAGAAATACCATTTGAACCAGCAATCCCTTTACTGGGTAAATATCCAAAAGATTATATATCATTCTTTTGTAATGATACATGCACATGTATGTTCACTGTGGCACTGTTCACAATAGCAATGACTTGGAACCAACCCAAATGCCCACCAATGATAGACTGGATAAAGAAAATGTGGCACATATACACCATGGAATACTATGCAGCCATAAAAATGGATGAGTTGATATCCTACACAGGGACGTGGATGAAGCTGGAAACCATCATTCTCAGCAAACTGACACAAGAACTGAAAACCGAACACTGATGATCTCACTTATAAGTGGGAGGGGAATATCACACACAGGGGCATGTTGGAGGGTGGTGAGCTAGGGGAGGGATAGCAGGGATTGGGGGGATTGGAAAGGGACAGCATTAGGAGAAATACCTAATGTAGATGATGGGGTGATGGGTGCAGCAAACCACCATGGCACATGTATATCTATGTAACAATCCTGCACATTCTACATATGTACCCCAGAACTTAAAGTATAATTAATATATTTTTTAAAATTTGTCAATGAGGAAAGTTCAATTTAAAAGCCAAACTTTCTCTGATGACTCAAATTAAAATACACAAATTCTATGTCAATATTTTGACATTTACTTTGAATCATTTGACACTTTAAAATCTTTCATGGACTTGATATAACTTACTTTTAGTGTATCTTTATTTTTATCCTTCAGATATAAAGAGAATGTTATGAAATTATCAAAAATTCAACGTGATCAACCAGTGAAGCCCCTGGATCAAGTAGTCTTCTGGATTGAATTTGTCATGCGCCACAAAGGAGCCAAGCATCTTCGGGTTGCAGCCCACAACCTCACCTGGTTCCAGTACCACTCTTTGGATGTGATCGGGTTCCTGCTGGCCGGTGTGGCAACTGTGATATTTATCATCACAAAATGTTGTCTGTTTTGTTTCTGGAAGTTTGCTAGAACAGGAAAGAAAGGAAAAAAAGATTAGTTATAGCTAAGGCTTGGGCTGGAAAACCTGATAGCTGGGACTACTTCAGTTAATTCCAGCAAGAAAGATTGTGATGCAAGATTTTTTCCTCCCTGTGATTAAAAAAAAAAAAAATCTTTTCAAAACCTACCTTGTCAAGTAAAAATTTGTTTTTCAAAAGTTTACCACCCAGTTAATGGTTAGAAATATTTTGTGGCAATGAAGAAAACACTAGGGAAAATAAAAAATAATATAAAGCCATATGAGCTTATATTGAAATTTGCTGCACTTTTATTGAAATTTGTTTTATAATTCACAGGTTAAAGGAAAAAATTTTTCTTCTGCTTAACTATATTATACACATTGTACATCAACACAAGAACAGTAAGAAGTCCACTGACAATATCAGTACTGTTTTGCACATACTCAGAATAATTTGGCTTCATTTGGAACAGGACTTTGTTGTTTTAACTGTTGCTAAAGAAACTATTACATAGTTAAATTGTATAAAAAAACTCTCTTGTCCTTTTGTATAAAAAGTATCTCTCATCCTTTTGATATTTTGGGATGAGTAGTGTTGCTTAGCTTTTATAATGCATGCAGTTTTATTGTGGTATTTTTTCTAAAACTGAAATTATGTGAAATTAGAAATATAGCAACTCTTATCTCCTTTCTTCTGTAACATTGAACTATTTTACAACATCTTTGCTTTCATGAGCCAGTTCTACTTTTTCTAGATGTTTAAAAATATTCATCTGGTTGATTTTATTCACATTTTTATGCTGTTGTGAGAATGTAAACTACAATGTACTAGAACATTGTAGTTTACATTCTCACAACAGCATAAAAGTGTTTTTTAACACATCCATGCCTACATTGTATATTTTGAGATTTTTAACTTACGGCCATTCTTGCAAGAGTTTTTAATTTTCCTGATAATTAGCGAAGTTAAGCATTTTTTCCTATGTGTTGGCCATTTACATATCTCTTTTTAAGAATTGTCTATTCATGACCATAGCCTACTTTTTGATGGGGTTATTGGTATTTCTCTTTAGAGTTTTTTGAGTTCTTTGTAGATTTCTGACATTTGTTCTTTGTCAGATGCATAGTTCATGAATATTTTTCACTACTCTTTGAGTTATCTGTTTATACAGCTGATTATTCTTTGCCAGCAGAGCTTTTAAATTTAATTAAATCACAACTATTTATCCTTGTTTTAGTTGCATTTGCTTTTGGATTTTTGGTCATAAGGTTTTTGCCCAACCCAAGAAGAGTTTTTCCAATGCTATCTTCTAGATTTTTTATTGTTTCAGGTGTTAGATTTAATTATTTGATCCATTCTGAGTTGATTTTTTATAAAGTGAGACACGAGGATGCAGTTTCATTCTTCTACATGTGGATTGCTAATTATTCTAGTCCCATTTGTTGAATAAAGTGCCATTTCCCCATTTTATGTTTTTGTTTGCTTTGTCAAAGATCAGTTGGCTGTTAAGTACTTGGCTTTATTTCTGAATTCTATATTCTGTTCCATTGATCTACCTGCCTGTTTTCATGCTAATACCATGTTGTTTTTTAACTATAGCCTTCTGATATAGTTTGAAGATGGGTAATGTGATGCCTCCAGATTTGTTCTTTTTTCATAGTCTTTCATTGGCTATGCAGGTTTCAAAGCTGAGAATCAAATTAAGAACTCATCTATTTTCACAATAGCTGCAAAAAGGGTGAAAAAAAAAATACTTAGGAACATACCTAACCAAGATGAAAGACCTCTACAAAGAAAACTACAAAACATGACTGAAAAAATCATAGATGACACAAACAAATGGAAATACATCCCATGCTCATGGATGGGTAGAATCAATTTTGTGAAAATAATCATATTGCCAAAATAAATCTATAAGTCCAATTTAATTGTCATCAAAATACCAGCATCATTCTTAACAGAACTAGAAAAAAGATCCTGAATTTAATATAGGTTTTATCATAATTTTTGACCTTTAATAACAAATGTAAATCCTTAATTTTAGGTTGTGATAATATAGGAATTGCACTCTAAAAGGACTTAGTAAATTATCAGTCTCACTAAACATGCATGTACATATACATGTCCATTTCTTTTAAAACAAGACACAGCATCACTTAACTAGCTAATAGATATGTTGTGAAATTCAGTATTTTTTGAGGACAGCCTGAAATAATAATTATTATTCTACATAACTATACTTTATATGATCATATCTAATTTTTTTCATTTTCCACAGTCTTTTGATCCTTCACTCCTATAAATATAATATGGAAACATAAAGTTTTTAGCATGCCAAAAAAATACATACAAAGAATACAAAAAGTTTATAAATTTTGTGGAAAATATCTAAATTAAGCCATAGATCTCCTTTAATCATAATATCAGGAAAGGACGTTATGATCAAAGTCTTACCATTAACCAATTCTTACAAAAGGTATTCTCCAGCATAAGGTGTGATTAAAAATTAATACATATGTATATGTATAGTTATATATACATAGATAAATCATGTCATACACACACACACACTCACACAGAGAGAGAGAGAGAGAGAGAGAGAAACATTGATGCTAGAGAAATTACAGGAAGAGTTTATAACAAAATATTTCATACAAATCATCCAGGAATAGATACAGATATTAAAAAAAACAGAACTTACATAGTGCCAAAGATTAATAGTGTTCTTTTATCATGTTTATAAACCTGAATTAATTCACCTAAAACCTATGCTACAACACGAATAACAAAATATTGGTATCCATGGTTCAGTGAGAACTACACATCACCTACCAAAACAGAAAATCTAATAAAAATTGATGAAAATGTGAATAAGCAATTCAAAGTAAAATTGGCCAATAAGATATAAATGATTAAAAAGTTACTGATGGTCAGAACAATAGAAATAATGCCAACACATTAATGCCATAGAGATGTTTAACACCCTATTAAAAACCTGGGAATTCTACTTTTGAGGGAGTATAATTTGAAATAATACTTTTAAATGAAATGTAAATATATCATTATAAAGTTCTACATCTAGAAATCTGTCATACAGAAATCCTTGCAGATAAGTACATGTATGAACAGAATGATTCCTCCAGCAGTTAAATGGGTTTCAGTCAATGAAAACATGTACCTCCAACAAATGTATGCGTATAGTCATTGAAGAGAACAGGCTGATTATCACATTGCTAAACAGAAGAAGTAGCTTCCAGAAAAACAAAAAGCATTTTTTCAATAAAATAAAATATATGTAAACTGATACAAAAAAGAATCTTGAAAAATGCAAGTAATTTCAAGGCTGAGAATTTATATTTTTATTCTATACAATTCTGCAGTGTTTAACTTTGACAATGTTTTCATATATTAATTATGAGATTTAAAATTTAATTTGTGGAATAAACACATCAATTCAAGACAAGAAGTTCCAAAATGTAACATCCCATTATTAATTTACTAGTGTCATTCCAAAAGCTTAATAAAGTTTCTCATATATTATCTATTTTATCTGCTTGCAGCTTGTTTTTAGAAGATTCATTCTATTTTTTAAATATCTATGATTAAATATAATAACAATATTTTAAAATTTCAGTAATTGTAGCAATATAAATTCATATAATTTTAATATATTTTATTTTACTATTTTTTATATTTTACGAATCATACAATAGTTTAATAATTCTGCCTTCTTCAAAAGGCTATATTTTTTGTTATTTTGAGACATCACAATAAATACACTGGCAATTTTCCTATAAAGTAATATCCTCTCCTTTTGAAGTTTGGCAAACTTTGTAGCTGTCTTAACAAAAAAAAAATGTAACGAAAATAATGCAGCTGAAGTCTCAAAGCTATTGTGGAAACAGAGCATGTTCTCTCTCTCTGTTTCTCTTTCTCTCTTTCTGTTTATTATTTTCATGTCTCTTTTTCTCTCACTATTAACCAACACCTCACCAATTCAAAATGTAGTCCCCATAATAAATGACAATTTGGTAGAGAGACACAAATATTTGCCTAAGAAATCCTGGTAGCCCACTAGCTCTTTGAGCTTTTCCACACAAACCACTAAGTATGAAAGTGAATGATCTTCAAATAATTATAGACCCAGACACCATAGGAAAGTAGCTACCTAAGGAACTCTGTGGAAGGAGTTAACTGAGCTCACCTAAAACACAGACTCTGAGAGATGATATAAAATGATTGCAGTTGTTTTAAGGCCCTACATTTGCAAACAATTTGTTATGCAGTGATACATACCTGGAATAATAATTCTACATATTTTAAAATATATATATGTAACAAAATTACAATTAATATATATCTACATAAGTGGGAAATCATATTTTGAAAATATCTGTACCCCAAATAGGAGAGTCCATATAACATGGTGGTTAAGAGCTGGCACTCTGGATCCAGATGGCCTAGATTCAAGTCTCAGAAACCACTACAAAGTGATGTGGTGTTAGACAAGTTACTTGCATTTTATTTGCCTCAGCTTCCTCAACAATGAAATGACAATGGTTGTCATAACATTATCAATATCAAGGGGTTGCTGAAAGAATGAATGGAATAATATTGCAAAGCACTAAAACAATCCTTTGTATGGCAAAATAAAATTCACATTATTATCATTAAACAAATCAAAAAATTTCCATAATAATAATGTTATTGTTCATGTAATTGCATAATATAGTTTCAAAACAAGTTTTTAATGTAAATAATAAAAATGACAGCCTTTACTACTTCAAGCATGTGGGAGTTAAATTTGCAGCACAAAAAAGAGCTGACCAACTGTGGCCCCTTGGTCAAATCTGGTCAGCCACTTGTTTATTTAAAAAGTAATTGATATAGAAGTTTCAAATCACAAAACTGTACATTTTACCCATTTAATGTGTATAATTCATTAACATTTAATACACTTGAGATGTTGTGCCACTACCACCACTGTCTAGACACAAAGTATTTTTTTCATGTCAAATGGTAAATTTATGTGCTTTAGACAATCATCTCTCATTTCCCATCCTCCATGCCTTGCAACCTGGCATTATGTGTTGGCATCATTTTATAGCCTATTGGGTAATATTTTTTAATGCAAATAAGTGTATAACTTCAACAAAGTGTTTTATTTTTTTCTACTTTTAAAATGCCCTATTTGTTTGTAAATAACAATCTGTGATGTATAAAATTAAATTTTTATGTTCTAGTTGCTCTCTTATTAAATATGTTCAGAAATGTTATGATTTATAGTCTTATGAATTCTTTCCAATTTTATGTTGAAGAGTCTTTCTTGAGAATAACCATAAACCAAGACCCTGGAAAGCTCTAATATAGGTGGGGAGGTGAGTTTCAGATGTTATGTCAGGTAAAATATAATGAAATGAGAAAGAAGACCAAAATGCATCAATTAGGAGAAATTTATTACTCAGAGTTCCTAAATGATGTTACTGATGATGATAGGCAACTGACAGAAAGTCCAGAGGTAGCAGAGAGCTCAACAAGCTGCCTGGAAGTGGGAGGGAGAACCCTTGTGGGAAGGCTCTTATTAAGGTGCATAGGCATTATTTCCTAAGTTCTCTGCAGGAGTTGAGAAATGGCTACCTTAAAGAAACACACATGAAGGAGGAAAATTATTATATGACTCTGCTATTGTTCATTAGGTTATATCATGGTCATCACCTCTGTGAGGTGTTGCATTTCTGGATCAGTAGGATGAGACACAAGTAGACTCTATCTCAAACAACTACATAAGGAAGGGAAGTTTTAACAAAGTCAAAGTGGCAAGGTATGACTAGGTCTTAAACAACTCGTATTAAGTCTAAAAAGGAATGCTGAGGCAGAATAAACTTATGACAAGAAGGTAAACGCACATTTTAGAAGAAAACTTTGACCTACTCACTTCCAGATTGATAGCATAAAAAGTACCATGAATCATCTCTGAAATGTAACAAAGATAAAAAGTAAAAATTGTTTTTAGAGACAACTATTTAAACATATTAGGAGAAGTTGTCTGCAGTGGCATGTGCCTGTAGTCCCAGCTACTCAGGAGGCTGAGGAGGGCGGATTACTTGAGCCCGGAAGTTCAGAGCCAGCCTGGGAAACTGTGAAACCACATCTCTTTACCATTTTACCCTTTTCTGGTTTAGGAAAAAAAACAGTGCAGCTCACAGCCAGCACTCATTTAGTTTTACATAAATACACTCTTTGAGGCTGAAGCAAATCTGACTCATTTTCAATGTGAACATACATTGTTAAAACTCTTCTTGGAGTTATTTCTAAGCAGTACTAACATCAGAATGGTCTGAATCATCAAATTAATCTTCAGCCAACAACTGAATTCATCAAATTAATCTTCAGCCAACAACTGCTCAAGAACAAAATTAACATCATGCTACATTCTCCGGGATTTGACATTCTCAGTGATGGAAAATTTCTATATTTTGTAAATGGAAATATTGCTACTAAAAATAGAATGCTAAAAATAGAATGATGTTTTCTGTTTCCATGCAAAAATAGTGATAAAAGCAAGATACTTTGTGCAAAATTATCTTGAGGTAAATGCTGCATCTGAAAGTACTGCCAGCAAGTATTCTCTGAGCAAACAGAGAAAGGGTTTAACAAATGAAATTAATTAACAAATTGAACAATATACTAGGAATTGCCCTCAAGATATGCAGCAAATAAATAAATATTTACTAAGGAACATCTACTGAGGTTTGTTAAAAACAGTAAGAGCTTGTGGCATTTAAACAATGACTTATTTTCTAGCCTACTCTCACTCAGTGTGGCAGAAATTTTATTGCAAGCAGGTGCAGACAAGACCATTGGACTCCCCATCTGTGAAATTTCTGCAAGAGAACGATATTGTCTTTTTTGGGAGGGAATAAGATTCCAGAAATTTTTCATACACAGACACTTCACCTATATGTTAAAGAGGCTAAATTCCAGGCAAGACAGACCAATAAAGTTTCTCTTCTTTCATGTAGCCATGGTCAAAACACAGGTTTTACTCAGGCCCAGCATACTAGCAACTCTGAGTACCAAGTAATCATTATCATAATTCATTTATAGGATGGAGGTTCCATAAGGGAAGAAGCAAATTAAGACTATAGGCTAGCACATTACTCTGTAGGAGCTGAAGCTGACACCTTTTTCCCAAGGAAAGAGTCACACCATTAAAGAAAGGGTTCTAAAGCTCTCATGGAGTAATTTACTTGAAAAAAATGTGTAAGAATTTCAAGCTTAAAGGTATTGTCAAAATATGAAAAGCTTTTTGGTAACAGTAAAAAAAGGCAGTTATTTCATGAGCAATACAAACAAGACCACAAGAAAGCTGGTTAATCAGGAAAAAAAAAGAGAGAGAGAGAGAGAATGATAGAAAAGAAGAGCCTTTCCTGTGTCCAAATCATGCTGAAATGCCACAAAAACTATCACTGCAAAAGTGTTTAAATGTTATTGGATCAGGGTATGTAGTAATTTATGCTCAAGGGCAATACCAAAAGAAAAGATCAGCCAATAATTTGTGAAGGTTAAGACCTAGACTGAGTGTATAAAACAAACAAACAACAAAAAAAACAAAAAAGAGTCAAAGAATGTTCCTATTAAAACCACTGTTATTCTACAGTTTGTGAAAATGCCAAAGGGTACAACTTCTGAGTAGAAACACCAAGGAAATAACACTGCAAGGGAAAGAAACTTCATAAAAATACTTTATACACTCACCAAACAAGTAACAATTAGAATTAAAAGAAGATGGGGGTATAATTCCAGAGTAACTATATCAATATAGTTAGGATGAGAAGGAGGATTTAGGGTATCTGGTGGAAAAACTTTCTAAGTGACAAAAATGTTTGAGAGAAAGCAAAACATAAAATTTTTTAAAAATTGCAGCTTGAGGATGGAATGGAAAAGAAAAATTCATTTTCTGGGGACAAATATAAGCCAGCTGCAGACATTTGCATAAATAACAAGAAGCCAAATTTAATCACCAAGGCAATGGAGAAAAGGTCACCACCACATGTCTGAGACCTTCATGGCAGCCCCTCCCATCACAGGCCTGAAGGCCTAGGAGGTAAAAATGGGCCTGAGACACCATGCTCTGTGCAGCCACAGGACATGGTGTCATGCATTTTAGATCCTTTAGCTCTAGCTGAGGCTAATAGGGGACAGTGTACAATGTAGCACATTGTTTCAGATGCTAGAGGCCCATGCCTTCATGGCTTACACATGGTGTTGGGCCTGTGTGTGCACAGAAGTCAAGAACTGAGGTTTAGGAACTTCTGCCTAGGTTTCAGAGGATGTATAGAAATGCCTAGATGTCTAGGCAGAAGTCTTCTACAGGAGATGAGCCTTTATGGAGAACCTCTGCTAGGACTTTGCAGAAGAGAAATGTGGGGTTGAAGCCCCCACAGAGTTTCTACCAGGGTATGGCCTAATGGAGCTGTGAAAATAGATCTACCATCTTCCAGATCACAGAATGGTGGATTCACCAACAGCTTGCACTGTGAACCTGGAAAAGCCAAAGACACTCAATGGCAGCCCATGAAAGCAGCTAGGAGTGGGCCTATGTCCTGAAAAGCCACAGAGGTTGAGCTGCCCAAGGCTATAGAAGCTCATCTCATGCACCAGCATGCCCTAGATGTGAGACAACAAGTCAAAGAAGACTATTTTGGATCTGTAAAATTTAATAAATCTCCTATTGGTTTTTGGACTTGCATGGGGCATGTAACCCTTTTGTTTTGACCAATTTCTTCCAATTGCAATGGGTGTATTTATCCAGTGCCTGTACTGTCATTGTATCTAACTTGCTTTTTATTTTACAGGCTCATCGGTGAAGGCACTTGCCTTTTCTCAGATGTAACTTTGAACTTGGACTTTTGAATTAATGCTGAATGAGTTAAGACTTTGTGGAACTGTTGAAAGGGCATAGTTTTATTTTGAAATGTTAGAACATGAGATTTGGGAGGGGCCAGAAGCATATAATATGGTTTGGTCATGTCTCCACCAAAAATCTCATCTTGAATTGTAATTTCCATAATGCTCATATTTCATGGGAGGGACTCAGTAGGTTGTAGTTGGACCATGTGAGTGGTTTCCCCTATGCTATTCTCTCAAAAGTGAGAAAGTTCTCACAGATATGATGGTTTTATTAGGGGCTTCCCTCTTCACTCAGCTCTCATTCTTGTCCTTGCTGCCACCATGTGAAAAGGTATGTCTCTGCTTCCCCTTCTGCCATGATTGTAAGTTTCCTGAGGCTTCCACAGGGCTAATATATCATTAAAATATCTAGTTCTTAAAAAATGTCTTCAACTTTCCCTCTCTCACTTGCTCCCACCCTCACCATGTGCAGTGTCACCTCCTTGTTCACCTTCTTCTATGATTGTAAGCTTTCAGAAGACCTCACTAGAAGCAGATGCTGTAGCCATTCTTGTACAACCTACTAAACTGTGAACAAATTATAATGTTTTTCTTCATAAGTTATGCAACCACATGTATTACTTTATACTAATGCAAAAATGGCCCAAAATAATAAATTAAAGATTTAACTCTACAATCTCAAACTGTAAGAATCCTAAAGGAAAACCTAGGAAACACCATTCTGGATATTCACCTTTGGAAACAATTTATGACTAAATCCTTATGTATTAGCCCATTCTCAAACTGCTATTAAGAATTTCCCAAGACTGAGTAATTTATAAAAGAAAGAGATTTAATTGATTCACAGTTCCACATGACTGAGAAGGCTTCATAAAACTTAAAATCATGGTAGAAGGGGAAGCAGCTATGTCTTACATGGTGGCAGGCAAGAGAGTGAGTGTGAGAAGGAAAAACTGTCAGACACTTATAAAACCATCAGATCTCATGAGAACTCACTCAAAATCACAAGAACATCATCGGGAGAACACTGCCTCCATGATCCAATTTTCTTCCACCAAGCTTATTCCTTGATATGTAGAGCTTATAGGGATTACAATTTATTATTAAATTGGGGTGGAGACACAAAGCCTAACTGTATCATTTTACCCCTGGCCCCTTCCAAATTTCATTTCCTTACATTACAAAATCAATCATACCTTTTCAACTATACCCCAAAGTCTTAACTCATTTTAGCATTAACTCAAAAGTTTATGTCCAACTGCTGATTTGAGACAAGGAAATTTCCTTCAACCTAGAACCCTGTAAAATCAAAGCAAGTTAGATACTTTCAAGATACAATGAGCTTATAGATATTGGATAAATGCTCTTATTTCAATTAGGAGAAATTGACCAAAACAAAGGGGCCATAGGCCCCATGTAAGTTAGACATCTATTGGAACAGTCATTAAATCTTAAAGCTCCTAAATGATCTCCTTTTACTTCATGTCTCACAACCAGGGCACACTGATGCAAGAGAAGAGCTCCCATGGTCTTGGGCAGCTATGCCTCTGTGGTTTTGCAGGATACAATGACCCTCCTAGTTTATTTCACAGGCTAGTGTTGAGTGTCTGTGGCTTTTCTAGGTGTGTCATGCAAGCTTTTAGTGGATCAACAATTCTGGTATCTGGAGGATAGTGCCTCACTTCTCACAGATCCAGCAGACAGTGTCCCAGTGCAGACTCTATGTGGGGGCTCCAATCCCGTATTTCTCTTCTGCACTGCCCACGCAGAAGTGGTCCATGAGAGCTCTACCCCTGAAGGAGACTTCTGCCTAGACATCCAGGCATTTCCATTACCCTCTCAAAGCTAGGTAGAGGTTCCCAAACCTCAGTTCTTGACTTCTGTGTACTCCCAGGACCAATAGCATGTGGAAGCCACCAAGGCTTGCAACTTGCACCCTCTGAAACAATGACCTGAGCCATACCTTGGTTCCTTTAGCCATGGCTGGGACACAGCACCAAGTCTGAAGGCTGCACAGGGCAGCAGTGGGGCCCTGGACCAGGCCCACAAAACTATTTTTCTCTCATAGGCTACCAGACCTGTGATGGAGGGGTTGCTGGGATGAGCTCTAATGTGCCCTGAAGGCGTGTTCACCGTTGTTTTTGTGATTAACCTTTGGCTTAATGTTAAAAAGTATACTCTTTTATACTTTTATGCCCAGTTTCCCTTTTAAACATAAGTTCCAATTTCAAACCATCTCTTTGTGAACACATAAGACTGAATGCTTTCAAAATCAAACAGGTCACTTCTTGAATGCTTTGGTGATTAGAAATTTTTTCTTCCAGATACTATAAATCATCTGTCTCATCTTCAAAGTTTCATAGATCTCCAGGGTAGTGGCGAAATGCTGCCAGGGTCTTTTCTAAAGCAGAGCAAGAGTGACTTTTGCTCCAATTTCCCAAAAGTTTCTCATCTCCATCTGAAACCACCTCAGCCTGGACCTCATTGTCCACATTATTATCAGTATTTTTGTCAAAACTATTCAACAATTCTCCAGGAAGTGCCAAACTTTCCTAACATTTCTATCTTTTTCCGATTGTTTCAAACTATTGCAACTTCTGCCTGTTACCCAGTTCCAAAGTCACTTTCACATTTTCAAGTATCTTTATAGCAGTAACCAACTACCTTAGTACCAATTTACTGTAACAGTCCATTCTTACACTACTATAATGAACTTCCCAAGACTGGGTGATATGGTTTGGCTTTATCCCCTCCTAAATCTCATCTTGAATTGTAACTCACAAAATTATCACTTGTCATGGGAGAAAACAAGTGGAAGATATTGAATTATGAGGGCAGGTCTTTACTGCACTGTTCTCATGATAGTGAATGAGTCTCATGAGATCTGATAGTTTTAAAAACAGGAGTGTCATTCACAAGCTCTTTCTTTGCCTACCACCATCCATGTAAGATGTGACTCCTTGCCTTCTACCATGATTTTGAGGATTCATCAGTCATGTGAAACTATAAGTCTATTAAATCTCTTTTTCTTCCTAGTCTCAGGTATAACTTTATAAGCAGCATGAAAATGTACTAATACAATAAATTGGTACCACCAGAGTGAGGCACTGTTGAAAGGATACCCAAAAATGTGGAAGCGACTTTGAAATTGGGTAACAGGGAAAGGTTGGAACAGTTTGGGGGCTCAGAAGAAGACAGGAAAATGTGAGAAAGTTTGAAACTTCCTAAAGACTTGCTAAATGGCTTTGGCAAAAATAATGATAGTGATATAAACAATAAGGTCCAGGCGGAGGTGGGCTCATATGGAGATGAAGAACTTATTGAGAACTTCAGCAAAGGCAACTTATGTTTTAGCAAAGAGACTGATAGCATTTTTCCCCTGTCCTAGAGATTTATGTAACTTTGAACTTGAGAGAGATGATTTAGGATAACTTCATAAAAAGGGTCTCTAGACCAAAGGATCTACACAATTCCAAGTGGTGTTGGAGGCAAGTATTCTGATTGTAAGTCGTGTTTACACACCAGAGGAGAGGAACGGAACCCTGAATATATACAAGTGTGAGAGTGTCTCTTGGAGTGATTAAAAGATCAGAGAGGTAGTACTTCACTGTGCTTGCTGGAATCCATTTCATAACTTTATTGGGCCTTTTTGTTAAGAAATATATATATATATATATGAATGAAGCAAACTATCTGCTGTTTGTTTCATTTTAACATACCACTTGGTAGTGTTGTGAAGTGCTGTGTGGAGAAGCAAAAGTGAAAGACACACAAAGACACAGAGAAAGAGAGAGTGAGTAAGAGAGAGAAATAAAATGTATTAGAGTTAAAATTTTATTTTTGTGTCATGAGGGGTTAGCCTATGACCCAGCATGAGGACTGCTTATAAAGTGCGTGTTGAAATAAATATACCATTTATAGCAGGGGTTAGATCATTCATACTCCAAATTTTATGTAAGCACTTCTTTTTAATCTAAATATATATCTTAGTTTGAGAGAATATTGAGACATTTTTATTTTATACATATTATATAGATTTAATTTTGAGAAAGCCCACAATGTTTACTAAGGAGACAGTTTCTTAAATATTTTTAAAATACAAATGTACAGAAATCAATATGAATTGACTGATGTAATTACTGAGTCTCCATTTTTTTCGGGTAAAATGTATTTGTAGTTATTATATTTAAGTAAAACTGAAATAATTATACTTATTAAAAAAATTAAAGCTGTGAATTGAAGGGTAGTGGTATATAAATAATCTCAGAGATTTAAATTTAGTAATATTCCAAATTTTCAAGCAAATATAATGACTACTTCTTAGTAAGTAATATTAAGTAGTAAATATTATAAAAATAATTTACTACTTAGTAAGTAGTAAACATTTTTAATCCAATTGATATTTAAATGTACATTATTGATGTGAGATGATATCAATGGAATATAACTAAATTGATCAGAACACTGTTGATGCTCAGCAACATGATGGTACAGATAAAGATTTAACTTTTATATTATATTTTACTTAGTATAGAAATGGAGTACAGAATTAAAGTAAGCATATAACTCTTAATTTTGTAATCAGATGCACATAAAATTCATGTTATAATTGTTTACTTAATTAAAAATCTTTTGCTTGATCTGTAGTATAAGAGTGTAAGTATATAAAGGGTCTGCAAAAGAGATATTAAACTTCACTGTCTACAGCCTGCTGAGTGACTCCTCACTTATTGCAACGTGGTCACTCATACTTTTGGAAATATATTTCTACATTTGTGATAGCTTTATTTGCATGCTCACCATGAAAGTTTCAGCAGTTCAAAAGAAGCTGAATACTGTTAAATTAACTGAGTGACTGCAATTCATGGACCATACAAGTACTTTTTTACTTCTTCCAGAGTCAAAAAAAACAGATGCAGCAGGAAAGGAACATGGAAGCCACTCAGCCTCTCTGATCAGCTATTGCTCTAATGAACCCTGAGCTCTAAACAAGTGCCAGAAGCTAATAACCCAGAGTAATCATAAAAGAGTTTAAAGTTTCAATTTCTCAATCAGTTGATGGTGAGTCTAACCTTTGTACAACCTGTTTACACTAATGTTCAAAGTTACAGTTAGCTGCTCTAATGGAATGGTTAATAAAATTAAACAAAATAGCTCAAATTACATAATTCTTTAAAAGTGCTTTTATAAAATAGGAATGTAAACACAACTAAACATAACTGAAAATATTTCGAATTGAGTCTAAGAAAGTTCACTATCATCTTATTTACGTAAGATGTTTCGATTCTGTTCTTTAGATTTGAGTGTTCATTTTAGCAGAATTCTTTCTCTCAGTGTATTTTTCTTAAAGTTGGAATGATACAAAGTGTATATTTTGATATGCTTATCTAGTATTGATTTTTAAATCAAAATGTATATAATGTATTTTGAAACTTTAAATAGTGGTTGTTATGGGCTGAATCATGTCTCTCTCTCATTCCAAGTTCATATGTTGGTATTCTAACACCCAGTACCTCAGAATAGAAACTGCAATTGGAAATAAATTCTTTAATGAAAAACCGAAGGTGAAATTAGGGCACATAGAGCCCATCCCATGTGGAGATAAGGACATAGGCATACAGAAGGGAAACCATGTGAAAACACTGAAGGAAGACAACAAGCTACAAGACAATGAGAGAGGCCTTAGGAAAAACTAACCCTGTTGGTGACACTGTGATCACACACTTCTAGTCCCAAAAATTGTGAGAAAATAAATAACCATTGTTTATACCATCTAGTCTGCGGTACTTTGTTAGCATAGCCCTAGCAAACCAACAGACTGGTATACAGCAATACACTTAAATTTTGAAGGTTAAGGTTAAATTTTGATGTAATATAAGAAATTAATTTTGAGAAAGTCAAGTATGAATTAAAGTATGAACAAAAAATTATGCACCACTCAGAAGATAATACATATATAACTGGTTATATATGTTTATTAACTTAGTCATTTCAGAAACACAACACATAATTTCAAGAAAATACTTTTTATGTTTATTTTCTGGGAATCCTTTTGCACATTGAACAATTGCCTTCAGATTTTCTCTTAGTTTTTATAAATTTATAGTAGTAATACATTATCTTCAAATTTTTAATATATTGCTTTGTTCAATCATGGAAAGATATATTTTGTGTGCTTAGGAATATAGAGTTAGGTTTTTAAGATTATGATAATCATTTTTTTGCCAACAGAGTTCAAACTGGATGAATAATTAGAGAGAAGTAAAGGAAAACAGATAGAGTTCAATATATACCATCCAGCCTGTTTTTATTCCTTAAGAATAATGCAATAAACTTCAAGGAAGTTTATTTTTTTTAAGTTTAGGGAAAATTAAAGTAGATAACATTTACAATTTTCAATTTAATGTGTAACTCTTGAGTAACTGATTGTGGTAAAAACAGATACCATACAATTTCCATCATAATAATTTTTAAATTTACACTTTAGTAGTGTTAACTATATTCACATTGTTGTGCAACAAGACTCTACAACTTTTTCATCTTTAAAATGCGTTGAAAACACCACTTCCACCTTTTTTCAGCCCCTAGCAGCCTCCATTTTATTTTCTGTTTGTATGAATTTTACTAATTTTGATACCATATATAAGTGTACTCACATAGTATTTGTCTTTTAGTGACTGGTTTATTTCACATACTGTTATAGGCTCAAAGTTCATTATGTTGTTATATATGACAAAATTTTCTTCTTTCTTAAAGCTAAATAGTTTTCCATTGCATATATAGACCATGTTTTCTTTGTCCGTTCATTTATCCATGGATACTTGGGTGGCTTCCCTCTCTTTACTCTTGTAAATAATGTTGCCAAGAACTTGGGTGTGCCAATAGTTCTTCAAAATCCTCCTTTTCATTTGTTTTGGATAATTACCTAGTAGTGACATTGTTCCATCATATGTAAATTCCATTTTAATTTTCTGGCATGTATGCATGTTTGTGTGTGTGTGTGTGTGTGTGTGTGTGTGTGTATGTATAAAGCTCTGTGGCAAAGGTAAATATAGAGTCCAATATAGAGTTCTTAACTTTATAATGTTTTATATCATTGTACATTTGTGTAGAAATTATATATGCATAGGTGTACGTATTTATGTTACATATGTGTGTCTAAATATGTCTATATGTTTATATAGGTATATAATGTGTGTTGGTACATATAAACACATATATACACTATCCTAATGGTTATGAGGTGATAGCTTATTACCTATTTAAGAGAGGTTTTATATACATATATACACACACGCATATATCATCCTAATGTTATGAAGTGATAACTCATTATATTTTTGATTTACACTTCTCTAATTAGTGATGTTGAACATATCTTTATATGTTTTTTGACTATATGGTAATTTTTGGATAAATGCATGTTCAAGTCCTTTTTTTAAAAAAAAATTGGGGTTGTAGTTGCTAAGTTGTAGATGCCCACATACACTACTATAATGCTTTCCAAATTGTTAAGTAAATCTAGTGCCTGTTATGCAAATTGAAAAATAAGATTCAAGCTCCAAATGGAAAGCCATGCTTTCTCCATTGTGTGAATAGCTTCTTATAAGAATTGGAGGTTGTACTTATTTTTGTGGAATCTGAGCCAGGGCTGATGTTGTGAGATCAACCCTTTCTTCTATAAGGTTTTGCACAGCTGACTCCAGAGAAAACACGACACCATCTTTGTCAGAGTTCTGAACAAATTCTTCTATTTCCTACAGAGAAAACATTTTCTGCATTATAAGGATGCAATACCATATAGAATAATATAGTTTATGCATACATCTAAAATAAAAATTTGAAGTTGTCATATGTATAGTTATATTGTCCCCATATTCTGAGATGTATTTTAGAATAGACATGAGAAAGTTTGTGTTAGAAACTTATGACTTGAGTACATAATTAGTTACTAGAAACAGCACACAACCAAATAATTATACAGAACATTTAAGTAAGAAATGTCCAGCTCATTTAATATTTAATAGACATCAAATTCTGAAAACGTAATGGTTTGTAAACTCATGAAAACATTTCAACAACAAGTGTCAATTTGTTGACATTTTAGATGTCCACAAAATGATAAATTTAAGAAATCCAACATCAATTCTCCCACAAAAATACAACTAGTATCTATTCAAGTACAAAAATGCCACTCTGAATTCACCAGATCTCAAGAGAGAAGGAGAAAACCTCAAGACTCACAAACACGAGAAAACTGATGATTGGTAAGATGAATAATTGTTTTTGGACTGTACCACACCCTTCCACACACCAACATGTCACCACTGTGAGAGAACCTTCTTTTACCTGCTGTTATCAAGATGGGAGGAGGAAATTTCAAGTGGACATTCAATTTTTTCATGGGTCTGTAAATTTGGTGGGAAAGTCCACATTTGTGCCACCTCAGAAGAGGTAGTAAGAGTGTTCAAAGGGCTGAACCACCAGAGGTAAATTGGAAACAAGAGTAGAAGTACTAATCACAGTGATTGGCACACAGATTTTGGTGTCTGCTTTGTGTTTCTACACAGGGATGCCACACTGAGGAGTCTGACCAGAACCATAGCACTGCAAGGGGCAAGATCTAAGGGAAAGTCTAGATCTTTGACAATATTTTTTTTTTTTTACAATTCCCAAGTAGTCATGTGGAAATTTTCCATGACTGGGGAACAAGTATAAAGTTTGAAATTAAGTTTGAATGATTGCTTAACTCTCTCCCAGAACTAGAAATCACTGCAAGTCTTGAGTTTAAGTTCCAGTGCAGCATTTAGGTTCGGATGCTCACAAGAAGTCTCCCAAGACTGGAAAACAATATTAGAGCAAATATTTAGTCTTGGTGAAGTATTAAATTCTGGTGGCAAATATTAAGTCCTTCCCCAAACAAAAAGCAACTGGTGGTGAGGAATTAGGTTCCAATATTAAGTAGTAAAGGTTGAACAACACAAAACTACACCTTACAAAACTAGAACATGTGGATATCTCTTTAAATATGGAAACAACAATGTAAAGGTGAAAGGATAGTAACAAAACAAACAAACAAAGGTAGTAACAAAACAAACAAAACCACTAAGAAAACAACAAGAGAACTGAACTAATGCAGTAGAAGAAATAAATAAAATTTCTGACGGAGAAGTCAGAGCACTCTTTATAGAAGAGGTCAGGAAACACAGAAAAAATAAATAGAAAGTTAAAAAATCCTTTGGAAATATTTAAATATCAACAAGACAAAAGTTGGTTTTCTGAATATATAAACTGAAAAAGCTTCAGCTAGAATAACTACAAAAAGAGGTGACTCAAATAAAATAAGAGATGAAAAGGATACATAACAAATCATACACAAAAATACAAAAACTATAAGAAACCATTATAAACAAGTACATGCCAATAAATTAAAAATATCCAAATTATATAGACAAATTTTTGGACATGTACAACAAATCAAGATTGAATTATAAAGAAATAGAAACATGAACAGGGAAATAGTGAGTAACAAGATTGAAGCAGCAATAAAAACTCACATAAAAAATGTACTAATTTCATTCAAAGTATAAAAATTGTTAAACCATTTTTCTCAAAGTTTCTTCCAAAACATTGAAGAGAATTGAATGCTTTAAAAATAGGGTTTTACACTGGGATCAGGATTACCTTGATACCAAAACCAGAAAGAAGGAGCTAAAAAAAAAAAAAAAAAAAAAAAAAACCCAGAAAATATAATCTGTAGGCCAACATGTCTGGTGAACATAGATGCAAAAATTCTCAACAAGTACTAGCTAGCGAAATACAACAGCACATCAAAAGATTACACATTCTGATGAACTTGGTTTTATCTCAGGGATGCAGGGAAGGTCAAACATATGCAAACCAATAAATGCTATAACATCAAGGTAAGAAAAGAGCATGTAATTTTTGTATGTCTTTTAAAAAATTTTCCTAATATGAACAAAATGATTTTAACACAAAATGCCAGGTTACCAGGATAGGGCAAGTTTGAATGGAGAGTGACTGTCTAATGTGTATAAGCATCCTTTTAGGTTGATGACAATTTTGGATTTAAAGTGACAGTTACACAATACTGTGAATGCCACTGAATTGTTCACTTTTAAATGGTTGAAATAGTACATGTTATTTTACGTAATTTTTACCTCAAATATTAAAAAAAATGTAAACATGTGGCTGACCAAATTTTGCCCAGAGGACCCCATTGACTTGCCAATCCTTGGTTAATTTAATTGAATAAATTATTTAATTTTAAAAATTAAATTAAATTTTATCATAAATTTAAGTCTGACATATTTAAAATAGCAAATGCTGTCATTTTTATCATTTACATTTGAAACATGATACATTTAAATATATATTGAGGCAATTTAGGTAAGGACTCAAATCATTGTGGAAATTTTTCTTTCTACTTAATAATTATTAAAATAATGCTAATTTAATTTGCTACATACAGAAACTGTTTGTAGTGCTTTGCCAAGTTAATGTATCCATCCTTCATCAGCCACATGAGGTAGATAATGGCATTACCTCATCTTCATTTCACTGATGAAATTGAGGCATAGAGTTGAGGCAATTTGCCAAGCCCCACATAATTCTGTAGTGGTTTTGCAGGGACTTGAATCCACGCTAACTGGATCCAGAGTACTAGAGCTCTTAGCCACCATGCTATGCTGACTCCCCTTTTTGGGTTACAGTTGTTTTCAAAATCTTACATTTGTAGTTTCCATTTTCTTGCCTCCATATTAATTGTATGTTATTATAAAAGTATAATTAAATTTTTAGAAATATCGTTTTAGTTATCTATCACTTCATAACAAACTACTCTCAAATGTGAGAACTTTGAAAAACAATAAGCATTTTATTAGAACTCTCATAGCATGAGTGTTGTGTAAGCTCAGCCAGGTGGTTCATACACAGTATTTCTCAGGTCCTTACTTTCATGTGGTGGCTGGGGATGTAATGATCTGAAGGTCATTCATTCACATACTTGGTGATTGATGTCAAAAGACTCAAATTCCTGTGAGACTGAATAAGCATCACTTCCTAGTCTCCTCTGTGCACCTCTCCCCAAACTGTCATTTATCATAAGGACTTTGGGTGTAACACAGTGCTCCAAAGTGGATAGAGGGAGGAAAAGAGAGAGAGAGAGGAGAGAGAGAGAGAATGAAAGAGGTATAAGTAAAAGATAGAGACAGAAAGACACAGACAGAGAGACAGACAGAGATAATGTCCGGCCTTTTCTAATACAGTCTTCAAAACTATACTGTCACTTCCACTATGCTTTCTTTGCTGAGACAGCAACAAGCCTTGCTAAAGTTCAAGGGGAGGGAGCATGGTTTGATTAGAATGTCAAAGTATTTGCAGTCATGTCTCAAAATGACCAAAATATAAGCTGTTGTGTTACTCAACAGAAGCCACTAAGCAACTAGCAAATTCATTACATATTGACATTAGAAACACAGTAAAATCATAAAAATGTGTGAATTTAAATTTATACAACTACCAAAACATTTTTATGCATTGTAAAAATTTATTTATAGATATTTAAAACATAAAATAGATTTCTTATGAACAGGCCTCAAATTAATCATAAGGCGTAGAATACTGCAGTGATCAGAAGTGGCTCAATTCTTTCCCACTTATTCTACTGCAGCATATACACATCTAGAAGAAAAAATGACATAGAACAACATACATAGCCTTGTATAAAATGAAGGAAGGGCTGGGCATGGTGATTTATGCCTGTAATCCCAGGCATAAATCGTGGGAGGCCATGGTAGGCACATCATCTGGGTCAGAAGTTCAAGACCATCCTGGCCAACATTGGGAAACATTGTCTCCACTAAAAACACAAAAACTAGCTAGACATGGTGGCGTGTCCCTATAATCCCAGCTGCTCTGAGGCTGAGGCATGATAATTGGTTGAATTGGGGAGGCCAAGTTTGCAGTGAGATGAGATTGTGCCCCTGCACTCCAGCCTAGGTGTTAGAGTGAGACTCTGTCTAACAAAAAAAAAAAAAAAGAAGGAAGAATGTTTACCGATTGTTAAAATCAGAGGAAATTCTGTGAATAGATGCTTGTAAGAGCTATGACAAAGTGACTTTTGGGAGGAAAACTAATGAGGCATAGTCCGTAGAAGTAGGGAACAAAATTTACTCTACAGAGTGCAGGGACTTCCTGTCAAAAAATAAATAAGGGGAAAAAAATTGTGAAACTAGAGATCGCCCTAGACTGCAGCAGAGGAAATTGACAAAAATGTGAAGGGATGCTCTTAAAATATGGAACATGAGGGATGTTGCAAAAGCAATACCTGTTGAAGATTTCCTCAAGCAAACTACATGAGGAATTAAGCAGTCATACACAATTGGAAGATTTGCACTCAAGGATTGTATATAGAGGAAACAATCAGAATGAGATTTTGATTTTCAGTTTTTATATTTTTTAAGGCATTGCTCAGTCATTCAGGCTGGAGTGCAACGGTGTGATTACGGCTCACTTCAGCCTTAACCTACCAAGCTCAAGTGATTCTCTCAACTCAGCTCCCTGAGTAGCTGGGACCACAGGTGCATGTTACCACACCGAACTTATTTTTTATTTTTTGTAGTGATGAGCTCTAGTTGTGTTGTCTGTGCTGATTTCAATCTTCTCATTTCAGCATCCCCAAGTGTTTGGATTACAGACGTGAACCACCATACCTTTACAAAATGAGATTTTTAAATAAGCATGGTTCAAATGTTCAGAGATGAAAGAGTCACTAGCATAAAACAAGAATGGGATGAGGTGAGAAGGATAAATACAAAAATAATTAGATATTTTTTGAAATCAGAAATGTGCTCCCTAATTATATGAAATGTTGGTTGATTACATGAAATAAAGTGGAACTGAATGCTTGACTGATACAGCCCCTAAGAAAAATTACTTAATGCTCTAGAAATTGCCAGTAAAATGATTAAAATTTGAAAGTGTTGCTTGTTAATACCTTATGTTAAAAATTTTCCAGATAAGTTTTTCTTTGAAAGCTCTCTCATTTCTAGTTGTTTTCTTAGTCTTAACTACCCATTATATGCTTTGCTGTTTATGACCTGATTCAATGTGATTGTCTTAATTTTTATTTCTTTCTGTCCTCCTCTTGCAACCTGCATGTCATTATTATTGATCAATCCAACTGCAAAGTTCACCTTATCTGACTAAGGATTATTCATTAATTTATACTTGTTTATCTGATCTTTAGTAATTTTGTTTCTTTGCCAGTCACTCTGAGCCGTGGTTATGATGCCTTAGGATTCTAGATCTCTTATAATAACAAATTTATCCTTAATAAAGTCTCTATACTAAAGAAGAATCTAATGAAAAACATCACTTAAAAAATGAGTGCAGTACATGAACAAAATTCTGACTGTATCATAAACCAAAAAAGTGATTAATCAGTTGAACAATTAGGGACTAACAATGAAATTAATGATACATCTTCATATATTTTGAATTGATAAAAATTAATATCCATCATCGGTGAAGCACCAAATAATTGGCGACTCCAGTGCAAGTTTGTTGGGAGTATGAATAGATTGGTGATAGGTGAAAATGAAGGGTGCATATGGACCCAACACAACAAAACTCCCTGCAACCAAGTCTGAGCTAGCAATGACTAAAATAAAAAATCCAACCTGCTAGTATTTCAGTTCTTATTTATTACACATTTGAACGTTAAGCAAGTGATCACCAGTTGAACTGTGGACCCACTGGGCCAACTCTAAGCTCACCTTTGTCAGAATCTCTATATGCCCCCACTTTCAAAAGAAAGCCATGCCTTCTACTCATTTGAATTTTACCAAGATTCAGTGCCCAAAGGTACAACTTTTAGAATTATAACAAATGAGAAATTTGAAATTTTATGCCAAACCAGTTTTCAATTTATTGTCCCTAGGATGCAAATATAGCTTTATGATACTGAATCAGGATCCTAAAACACTCATCCTTTACCAGCTAGTTGAACGTTAAGCTTCATCAATAGAGGGCACTAGAGTGATGGTGAGGTGGTTGATGCAGGAAGGTACATCCCTTCCAAGGACCCACTCTTTAGTTATTCAGTAATTTTTATCATTAACATTGAAGTTTAAGAACATGTATGTTAAAGAATATATTTAAGAATACTGAAGAGTATACTTAAAGAATATAAGAAAGAAACTTCTTATTAGAAATTTCCAAACTTATAAGTCAGACATTTCCAACTTGACAAGGTAAGGCCAAGAAGTAGTGAGATCTTATTGCAGCAGAGAAATCATGTAACATTATAATCTAAAGAGACTGGACTAAACTTGCTGCACCATATCTATAATTCCTAACTAAAGAGAACTAGCCTCTTCTTTTATTTTGTGTATTACTATCCAATTAGTAATACATACATATTAGCACATTTGTTTTATCTTTTAAATAATTAGCACATTTGTCATATCTTTTCTGAAATATTGCATTCTGCATAGAAATTAATTCAGAAAATCCTACAAAAACCATTTGTCAACATAGATTCAGCTTCATATGTTATTTCAAGATTAAATTCACAATTATTTTATTTTTGTGTTTCAAGTTCATATCCCTGTCTTTAAGAAGCATATTCAAAATTTTAAAAAAGATTATCACAAAGATGAAGAATGTTAGATCAATTATATCATTCTACATGATTGCTTAGAGTTTCTGGGTTTAAATTTTGTTAACTGCTGAGCTATTTAAAAGCTTGTAGAATCAATCTCAAAGAAGCAGACACATCACATTATTGCAATTTTCATAATTCAATCTATTATGGAATTTTAAAAACTCTCTGTCAAGTGTACCTTCATGTTCACATATTTTCCTAAATATATGTGTACATATCACTTTATGTAAAAAGGCTTCTCAAGATTAAAACAAGTAAAAGTATTTGATCACTCACGGATAGAAATAGATTTGTATATCTAGATATATGATCTTAGACTTTCAAAGACCTATTTTCAGATATACTCTATTAGGAAAGTATATTCTGATACACTTTCAGAAGATAGTTCATTTAAAAAATAAGAACAGAGTGGAAATTAGCTTTTGTAGTACATGTAGTACAAAATGGAGTACATTTTGTAGTTCACTATTGCCTCAGACTAATATTTATCTATAAGTTTTCTGCTCTTTTAAAAAAAGACATTACTATAATTAAAGAGCATGAATGCATTACTTTTTTTCCATTTTGCACTTTGTTATTTTTTTCTTTCTAGTGCCATTACTGTATGTTCAAAGTTTAATAAAGTAAAATATTCAGTATATATTTCTTTTCTAAACATTATAATAATTTATTACCAATTGTTGCTAAAAATATTTTTTTCACAGAAAAGAGTACTATAATCAACTTTTCCATGTATTAGAAATGATCATTATGACTGTCTTCCATTCAACTGTTGAGACATATCTCTTGTTAGACCGAAGAACTACTCTTAAGTTGATTTCTTTCTTCTCTGTTATTTGCTTTGCAAACCTTTTCCTGAGACTAAAGGCTGTAATGACCAATATTTAAAGGTAGGATTTGGAGAGCTTTTGCCATTTATTATGCTTTCTTCAACATAGGCTTTAAAAATTATTGCACAGAATCTCTGGCTCTTTATTCCATCTACAATTTTTTCATGTTGTGAGGGGATAATAAGTAAAATGATTATATGCATTTCTGGGCTGTATATCCTCAGTATTACATGCATTAAAGAAGTCAGAAATGTCTTACTTGACTAGGTAAGGCCAAGAAATAGTGAGATCCTATTGCAGGAGAGAAATATGTAATATTATAATCCAGAGAGACTGGACTAAACTTGCTGGACCATATCTATAATTCCCAACTAAATGGAGCTAGCCTCTTCTTTTATTTTGTGTATTACTATCCAATTACAAAGAATCATTACTAAAATGAAAATAGTAAGTCAAGCATATTCAAGGCCTCATGTGGATAACATCTTTAGTCTTTCTAATCAAAGATTTTACAAGGTTGCATAGTTTTGGATAGGAAGTCAGTTACAACCATCTACAATTTTGAAACAAAGAACATTTTCATTAAAAAATATTTTGTATTTCATGAGGGATTTGAAATTTAAACTCCCATGTAACACAAAAGACTTGCATAAACATTATCTTAAGAGACTTGGCCAAATTTAGCTTAGCTTATCTGTGCACTAGGTCATGAATTTTTCCTTAAAGACCACCCTAGCCTCCATGGTGAGTCTTTGCTCAAAAGAATGTGATCCTGCCAAACTGCAAAACACACCATGTATTTCACCTTGCCTAATAATTATAATTTTCTACTTAACTTTTATGTAATTTTCCTTTTCTGTATAACCCATTAGTTCGTTTTTGTTTTTCTCATTTTTATTCTTATCAGTTTTCTCAACAAAATCCTCAGCTACCTCTGTCTTAGAGTTGAGCTCAGTTTATACTGTAGTCTCTATCTCCTACTTCAGTAGTCAGAATAAAATCTGTCTTGCCATTTTTAAAAAGAATCTTGCTCTGTTTTTCTTTAACAGGGACACATGCAATACATATCAATGTATTTATTTATATAGAAAAGGTTTCTTTACCTACGTAACAAATCTGCATATCCTACACATATACCTCTGAAGTTACAATAAATGTTAGAAATACAAAAATAAAATATAAATAAAAAAGAAGTTTCTAAAAATGCACAGTAGAAACATACCATTTTTGACCTTCTCAAATAAACAGCCTGAGTTTCCAGTATCTCATTTTTTTCAGTTTAGAAATATACATAAGCAAGCATTAAAATGGAATTATTTTAGGTTTTCTGAAACTAAAATAGTATATTACTTAATATTTTACAAAGAGTAAAATATTTGAATAAACCAGTAAGGCACAAGTCTTGTGAAATACAGAGGAGAATTTTGCCGCATATTGATGCATGGTGGTAGCATTAAATGACATGACCTTCCCCATCATTCCTGCCTGCCTTAGATCTCAATCAGTACTACCCTTTTTTTCTTTATTGTTTTGACAAACTTTTGATAACCAAACAAGCAACATGTTATGACAAAGAGAGTAAAAATTGCCTCACAAGCCAGCCCAACCAGAGAGCAGTACTGGAACTAGGTGAAGTTGTTGGCAGCTAGCAGCAAGTACTTGGCTCGTTTGTGACACACGACAAACTTGATCCAGAAGACTTTTTGGTCCATTGACTTCATAGGCTGATCATAACGAATGATTGGTAACCATATAACATTATCTTTACAGTTAAAGGAAAATCAAATAAACTTACAGAATGAACCAGAAAAGATAAATATGTGAAAATTTTGTGATGTTAAAAATGAATTTAAAAATAAAAGTGAATGAAAAATAAAATATTTTATTTTATGGTGGTTATAGAGATTTTGATTTATGGGTTAGAATTTGTTGGATGCATATGATTTAAAGGTATGAAAAGAGAATTTAAGAGAGAACAAGTATTTCTAGGCTAGAAATTAAAATTAGTTAAGTCCAAAGGGTAAAAAAAAAATCATTTGAGAGTACAGAGGTTGAATTAATCATTAATGAAATTGTAATGAACCAGGTATACACATTTCAAAATAGTATTAAAGTCTGGAGCTAGGAGATAAATTTATGGCAAGGTTCAGGTACATGTCAGGGGAAAGCTGATAAGAAGTTGGCATTGATAATTGAAGTGATCTAGATGAGGGGCATGTTTATTTGCTTCATTATGGTAGTCTTTTTACTAAGTATTTGTATCCCATAATACCACTTTGTGTACCTTCAATAGACAAAATAAAATTTATTTAAAGACTAACATCTGATGAGATCTCATCCTAAAAGGCCCTCATAACTGTGCTGAAAATTAGTCAGTGCTGTAATAATATTCATGCTTCTTTTCTTCAACTTTATTCTCAATCTTCCTTATAATCCTTCTGTTACCATCTTCAGCAATTCTTCTTATTACACTTTTTGGCTATTTTAAATCTTATGCCCTATCCTAAAACCTCTGACAAATATTTTATCTAAAACCACCAAAAAATGTATCGTGGTACAATGGTTTATTAATGATGGCCTTTATGAATTACCAAAAAAAAAAAAAAAAAGCCACAATGTACTCACCATTGTGTTCGCGTTCAAAGTCACTGCCGGATCCTTGGCTTTCATGTGAGAACTTAACAATACATGCTATGCTGTTAAAAAAAAAATTGCATTCATGAAGAGTTATTAATGACTGCCTTTAATGCAGTGAGCAAATCTGTGGTTGACATTATTACTGAGTCCACTCTAACAGCCTCCCCTTTAGCCTTCATGTGAACAAATTTATAGGGTTGAGTTTACCCTTAGGCATCATTTCATTTTGTCATTTGGGCCAGGTGAAAATGTTAAACTTTTTAACACCTCACCCATTTCCTCTTGACAAAAACTGAAATTATTAATGGTCTACGTGTTGAACATTTTCCTACTTTGACCTAAGTATAACACCAGTTTTCTGCTATGGGACCACTAGACATATATGTAGGTAGAGGTGGGGTGGGTTCCTGAGACATTGCCACATTATTGCAATATTTTAGAATTGATGTAGTACCCCACACAGTTGAGTACCTTACCTTAGATGACTCAGAGTATTAATGTTTGATTTTCACCAGGAGCATGATTGAGAAGGGCCACTCTCATGTATCCTCAATGCCTGGACTTGCAGGGTGACAGTGGACAGCCATGGTTGCATCAGCTCTGAGACGCAGAAGCTGTGCTGGAGGCAGGAGGGCTAATGGCCCTGTGGAGGCCCCTTCACTGAAAGACATTTCTCCTCTCCTGCCTGCCATACTTTCCTATCTCCTGTTCCTCTTGATGTCATTCCTTACTCCAATAGTTTTGCATCCACATACCTCCTTAGTACTGTTATTGACAAATATATTACATATGTGTAAGTTAAATGCCCAGCATTACAACTATATATATGCTTTATATACTTGCTTTTTAAATTTGTTAAGAAAGTTGAATAAATTATCTGTTAAAATTATATAATTATATATTCAGTGGCTCTTTTTTATTATATGGAATCAAATTGCTTTCTATGTTTATTTACTTTTATCCTGAAAAACTTTCTTTAGAATTTTTTGTGAGGCAGATTAGTTAGCAATAAATTTCTGTTTTTGTTTGTTTAGCAATGTCTTTATTTCAACTTTATTTTTTAAAATGATTTTGTAGTGCACAGAATTTTTAGTAGGCAGATTTTTCTTTCGGTACTTCAAATATGACATATCATTGCCTTAGGGACAGCATTGTTTCTGTTGAGTAGTCAGCTACTAATGTCATCTGAGTTTCCTTGTATGTGATTACTTGTTTTTGTCTTTGTGCCTTATAATGTTTTCTTCAGCATTCAACCTATTATTATTGTGTCTCTGTTTGGATCTTTTTGTGCTTACCCTGAACTAAAAATTTATAGAACCTCCGAAATCAACCTCTGAAATGTGTAAATTAGTGTTTTTTAAATCATTTATGGGATGTTTTTCGTATTATTTTTGAATAGTTTTCACTGAATCTTTCTCTTTCTCTTCTTTATATGTTGTTATGCCTAAGTATGTCCCAAAAGTCTATAAGGCTCTGTTTCTTTCTCTTCACTTTTTGTTTCTTTATTCTTTAGATTATATAATTCCTATTGATGTAGCTTCAGGATATTTTTTTTTGCTCTTATTCTTCCACCACAAATATGAAGCAGAAACCTGCCTGTGCATTTTCTATTTCTATTATCATATTTTTATTGCATTTTAAGTTTTGGGGTACATGTGAAGAACATGCAAGATTGTTGCATAGATACACACATGGCAGTGTGATCTGTTGCCTTCCTCCCCATCACTTATATCTGGCATTTCTCCCCATGCTATCTCTCCCCAACTCTCCACCCTCCATTGTCCCTCCCCTAGTTCCCCGACAAACCCCAGTGTGTGATGCTCCCTTCCCTGTGTCCATGTGTTCTCATTGTTCAACACCCACCTGTGAGTGAGAACATGCAGTGTTTGATTTTCTGTTCTTGCATCAGTTTGCTGAGAATTATGGTTTCCAGGTTCATCCATGTCCATACAAAGGACACGAACTCATGATTTCTTATGGCTGCATAGTTTTCCATGGTGTATATGTGCCACATTTTCCCTGTCCAGTCTATCGTCAATGGACATTTGGGTTGGTTCCAGGTCTTTGCTATTGTAAACTGTGCTGCAATGAACATTCGTGTGCATGTGTCCTTATAGTAGAACGACTTATAATCCTTTGGATATATACCCAGTAATGAGATTGCTGGGTCAAATGGAATTTCGATTTCTAGGTCCTTGAGGAATCGCCACACTGTGTTCCACAATGGTTGAACTAATTTACACTCCCACCAACAGTGTAAAAGTGTTCCAGTAACAGTGATTTTCAACAAACAAAATGCTTACAAAGTTACTAGGAAATAAGTTGCTTAATACTACTAACAACATAATAAATGAAACTGTTAAGTATTTCTTTTGACTGAGGGATGCAATGAAAAAATTGCTAAGATACAGGAGGGGTCATGAACCAAGATAGCTTGGGACTATATTATTATAATCCTATTACAAATTACAGAACATTCATATCAAAATAAAAGAACATACTCTTAGAAAAAAAACCTGTACCTGTTGAGAATCCTTGTGCAGATGAGGAGACTTTCGTGAAACTACTGTAGTAAATGGTTTCCTCACTGTAACAGTGAAAAGAAATGATCATGTCATTCTTATATACAGCAGTACTCTAAAATTTAACTTATTCCTAAAACCAAGACAAGGACTGTAACTTAAACTTTGGTAATTGTTTAATCTGGAATGTAGTTATTTGAGGATTCACTGTACTGTTCTCGGTTTAGATTAAAACATTTTTATGATAAAAATTTATAAATCTTTAGAATGAAAGCCCTTTTGTTTACTTTCTAAGTCAACAGTAGGAATTTTCCTTGTATTCCTTTTTTACACTAATTAATACTAACCCAATAGTTATTAACCTATACTAAAAATGCTAAAAATGAAGTACTGGACAACTGTTAGGAACAAGAAAGTCAAGACTCCCAGGATACTGCTGCTATGTGCAATCACAGAAAAGAAAAACAAGGTCAGGCATGACAGCTCATTCCTGTAATCCCAGCACTTTGGGAGGCCAAGGCAGGCAGATCACTTAAGGCCAGGAGTTCAAGACCAACCTGGCCAACATGGCAAGACCTTGTCTCTACTAAAAATACAAAAATTAACCAGGCATGGTGGTACACAACTGTAATCCCAGCTACTCGGGAGGCTGAGGCAGGAGAATTGCTTGAACCCAGGAGGCGGAGGTTGCGGTGAGCCGAGATCACGCCATTGCACTCCAGCCTGGGTAACAAGAGAGAAATTCTGTCTCGAAAAAAAAAAAAAAAATCGTTGAAAAAAGAGACACAAAAGACAAATAACTAAACCAGATAAATTCAGATTACAATACAAAAGGGCATCTCATCGAACAGTGATATGATACAGAACAATTTTTGATACAGGGATCAGGAAAAGTTTCTCATGGGAAGCAACATTTAAGTTGAGACTTCAAGAAAAAACTCAGCTATGACAAGGGTAAAAGTGTTCAGGTAAAAGGCTGAATACCAAACTCTGAGGCAGAAAAGTTGGCAAGCATGCAAAATAAAAAGGAGTGCAGGGTGGCTAGTTTTGCCACCTTATCAGGTATCCCTTTAAAAACATGATTTTTGGCCGGGCGCAGTGGCTCACACCTGTAATCCTAGCACTTTGGGAGGCTGAGGCCAGCGGATCACTTGAGGCCAGGAGTTTGAGATCAGCCGGGCCAACATGGTGAAATCCCGTCTCTACTAAAAATATAAAAATTAGCCAGCTGTGGTGGTGCATGCCTGTAATCCCAGCTACTTGGGAAGCTGAGGCAGGAGAATTGCTTGAACCAGAGAGGCAGAAGTTGCAGTGAGCTAAGATCATACATTGCACTCCAGCCTGGGGGACAAGAGTGAAACTCCATCTCAAAAAAAAAAAAAAGATTTTTTTTTTTATAAATCTAAAATCACAAAAAGACTAATTTTAAAGTGATAATTACTATAAAAAAATCACAGCTATAACTAGTGTAAACTTCATTTTTAGGCAATTACTATTTATGACTTCATTATTTTCCTGCTAAAATTCAGAATAAAATAAAAAGTCATTTTGGACCTTGACATTTCTAAAAAGTTTTTTAAAAATACTGGATGAAAATTATGTTCTCCTTTACTGCCTTTGCTACAGAATAACATTCTAAATTAACATTTCTAAGCAACATACAATTATCTCACAAAAAAATTTGGAGTTTTTTTAACACTTTCACACATTCTAAACTGGTGGCAAAATTTATTCTTCTCTAATTTTGCATTAAACTTCACAGAAGTATGTTATACTCTAGTGATTCAATCTTCTCAAACTGTCTCAAGCAACCAACTTAATCCTTTTTAGAGAAATATATTTATATTAAAAAAGCAAATTTAGTCTATCATTATTCATGGATTCTGTCTACTCCCAAAAGTTTATTTGTGACCCCCAAATCAGTATTTGCTTTACTTTCATGGTCATTTGCAGACATACATAGAGCAACAAAAAATGAATTGCATGAAGCACATGTTCTCAAGGCAACACTCTTGCCTTCTTGTTTTAGCTTATGCTGCAAACAATCATCTTTTTCATGGTTGTTTAGTGCCACATTTTTCATTTCTGTGCTTTTTACTGGTAATTTCACTATTTAAAATGTCCCCAAAGAGGCCGGGCGCAGTGGCTCATGCCTGTAATCTCAACACTCTGGGAGTCTGAGGTGGGTGGATCACCTGAGGTCAGTTCAAACCAGCCTGGCCAACATAGAAAAACTCCATCTGTAATAAAAATACAAAATTAGCTGGGCGTGGTGGCATAAACCTTTAATCCTAGCTATTTGAGAGGATGAAGTGGGAGAATCACTTGAACGCAAGAGGCAGAGGTTGCAGTAAGCCGAGATCGCACCACTACACTCCAGCCTGGGCAACAGAGTGAGACTCAGTCTAGAAAAAAAAAAAAGAATGAATGAGAGGTAAGAAAGTGGAGACTCTGTATGTAGCAAATACCACTGCACTCCAGCCTGGGCAACAGAGTAAGACTCTGTATCAAAAAGAAAAAAAAAGTCCCCTAAGTATAGTGCCATCTAGTGTTCCCAAGTGCAAGAAGACTGTGGTGTTCTTTATGAAGAAAGTGCATGTGTTAGGTAAGTTTTTTACAGGTAAGAGTAATATTGCTGTTGGCTATGAGTTCAATGTTAACGAATCAACAATACATATTAAATAAAGCATCTTTAAGCAGAAACATATATAAAACAAGGTTATGTATTCATGAATTAATGAAAATGTTCTGACCACAGACTTGCAGGAACCTAACCCTGTATTGTATTTCCCCTAGGAGCAAGGCTTATTTACTAATTATGTGTTTTCAGTGACTTCACAGAAATACTGCAAATAATCAGAATCAACTGTAATTTTCTTTTCAACTTGATGAGAAAAGAGTTGGTTTCCCAAAACTAAATTATCTTTTTTTTTAGATAAAGTTTTGCGCTGTCGCCCAGAGGGCAGGGGCGCAATCTCTGCTCACTGCAACTTCCGCCTCACAGGTTCAACTGATTCTCCTGCCTCAGCCTCCCCAGTAGCTGAGATCACAGTTGCCCACCACCATACCCAACTAATTTTTATGTATTTTATTAGAGACACAACTAATTTTTATGTATTTTATGTATTTTATTTTTTATGTATTTTATTTCGCCATGTTGGCCAGGCTAGTCTCAAAGTCCTGACCTCTGGTGATCTGCCCACCTTGGCTTCCCAAAGTGCTGGGATTACAGGCATGAGCCACTGCAATTGGCCTTCAAAATGAAATCCTGTAAGACCTAAACCTTCATGCTAGAAATTCATAGTCTTATATGGTATCATAAAACTTTGTACTCATAGTTTTCATTAAAGCTTTTTACTTTCTTTCTTATTTATTTATATATTTATTGAGATGCAATTTCACTTCTTGTTGCCCAGGCTGGAGTGCAATGGCAGTATTTCAGTTCACTGCAACCTCCACCACCAGGGTTCAAGCAGTTCTCTGCCTCAGCCTCCCAGGTAGCTGGGATTATAGGCTGCAACAATGCCTGGCTAATTTTTCGTATTTTCAGTAGAGACAGGGTTTCACCATGTTGGCCAGGCTGGTCTCAAACTCCGCCCGCCTCGGCCTCCCAAAGGGCTGGGATTACAGGTGTGGGCCACCGTGCCCAGCTACTTTTAATATTTAGAAAATAAACTAACAATTATCTTCAAACTTAACTCAATTTCAAAGAATCATTTTAGTAGGTACAATAAGCTATTTATATTTTTCTCGGGAATCACATGAGATATTCAAATAAAAGTTCAATTTTACCTTTTGAGAGTAGTACATTGTTCATTTACATTCAAATGTATACGTTATTTACTATTGCATTATTTAAAAGACAATGTTGTTGCCAGTGTACCATAAGGAAAGTCAAAAGATCAATGACATACTGAAAGAAAACACTTACAACGTAAATCATAAAGGGCTAATAACGCTAATATATAAAGAACCCTTACAAATTAAGAATTAAAAAGCTGGACAAACGGTAGATACAAAAGATAGTTCATGGAAAAAAAATAAACAAATGATGTTTAAACATATGAAAAGATGTTCAATTTCACCTGTAGTAGTAAAAATACAAATTTAAAATACAGTGAAAAGGTTGGGCGTGTTGGCTCACGCCCATAATCCCAGCACTTTGGGAGGCCGAGGTGAGGGGATCACTTGAGGTAAGGAGTTCACGACCAGCCTGACCAACATGGTGAAACCCGATCTCTACTAAAAATTCAAAATTAGCCAGGTGTGGTGGGCACACCAGTAATCCCAGCTACTTGGGAGGCTGAGGCAGGAGAATCACTTGAACCCTGGAGGTGGAGGAGGTTGCAGTGAGCCGAGATTGCGCCATTGCACTTCAGCCTGGGCAACAAGAACAAAACTCTGTCTCAAAAAGAAACCAAAAACAAATAAATTAAATTAAATACACTGAAAAGCCATTTCTCATCTATTATATTGGCAAAAATTCAAAAGCTGGGCAATACACTACTGGCAAGGCTGTGGAGAAACAGCCAGTCTCATACATTACTGATGGGAATAAGAAATGATTAATTCCTATGAATAATTTTATATATATAATATATATATTTATATATTAATATATATTATATATATTATGTATATATAATTATTTGTTATATATATGTTTATATATCGAATATATATATATTCATAATATATATTGTAATATATATATATATGCAATACACTACTGGCAAGGCTGTGGAGAAACAGCCAGTCTCATACATTACTGATGGGAATAAGAAATGATTAATTCCTATGAATAATTTTATATATATAATATATATATTTTTATATATTTATATATTATCTATATTATATATATTTATATATTATATATTATAGGTATATATAATTACTCATAATATATATTTATATATTTATATATTGAATATATATATTCATAATATAATTATTCATAATATATATATATTTTTTTAGACGGAGTCTGGCTCTGTCACCCAGGCTAGAGTGCAATTCCCCTGCCCCAGCCTCCTAAGTAGCTGGGATTACAGGTGCACATGGGCACACCACCATGCCCAGCTAATTTTTTGTATTTTTAGTAGAGATGGGGTTTCACCATGTTGGTCAAGCTAGTCTCGAACCCCTGACCTCATGATCCGCCCACCTTGGCCTCTCAAAGTGTTGGGATTACAGGCGTGAGCCACTGCACTTGGCCTCCAGGATATATTTTCTAGTAAAAAAAGCAAGGTGTTAAAGAATATGAATTTAGTATTTTACTGAATATGGAGAAATAAGAATTTCTATATGGAACTATTTATTTTTATAAAAAGAACCATAAGTATATTGGTTGCCTGGAGCAGGCAGGTAGGAATGGGACAGAAAGTATAAGAAAGGAATCTGAGAATGTTTCTCTACAGCTTTGACTTTTGAACTCAGTTAAAATTTTAAATTGTCAGAAACAAATTGGGCCAGGTGCAGTGGCTCACACCTGTAATGTCAGCACTTTGGGAGGCCAAGGTAGGCAGATCTCCTGAGGTCAGGAGTTCAAGATCAGCCTGGGCAACATGGCAAACCCTGTCTCTACTAAAAATACAAAAAATTAGCCGCGCATGGTGGTAGACGCCTGTAGTCCCAGCTACTCGGGAGGCTGAGACAGGAGAATGGCTTGAACCCAGGAGACAAATGTTGCAGTGAGCCGAGATCGCACCACTGCACTCCAGCCTGGGTGACAAAGCAAGACTCCATCTCAAAAAAGAAAATCAATCAATCAATCAACAAGAATGGACAAAAATAGCCCTCACACAGACTAAAAACAATGAACTTAACTACATTTATATAAAATAGTAACATAATCATGCTAAGGAAAAAGAAACCCAATTTTCAAACTAGTATTTTAATTCTATACTGTCAACAGAATATATTCTGAAAACAAAAACTACAAAGGATTTGTGAACTTTATGAATTTGTAAAGGTTTTTACTAGCAGTAACAATGATACAACAATTTGAAAGCTATCTAGTATTGCAGATTTGAGGAAGTATACTGATACTGGGATCCAGGATCCTTTCATATTGTGGGAGTATAGAAACGCAATTATGAACTGGGCACGGTGGCTCATGGCTCACGCCTGGAATCCCAGCACTTTGGAAGGCTGAGGCAGGCAAATCACAAGGTCAGTTCAAGACCAGCCTGGCCAACACAGTGAAACCCTGTCTTTACTAAAAATACAAAAAAATTAGCCAGGCATGGTGGCAGGTGCCTGTAATTCCAGCTACTTGGGAGCCTGAGGCAGGAGAATCACTTGAACCCAGGAGGCGGAGGCTGTAGCGAGCTGAGATCGTGGCATTGCACACCAGCCTAGGGGACAAGAGTTAAACTGTTTTAAAAAAATAAAAGAGAAACACAACTATGGAATGGAGGAAAGAGGAAAAGAACTCCGTGGTATAGAACTGAAGTTAGAAGTATTAATATAAACTCACTTTTTAAAAAAATTATTCCCTACTACCTGTCCAAAAATGAATAATGATAAGAACAGATGTAATTAGCTTGGCATGGTGGTGCACACCTGTAATTCCAGCTACTTGGGAGGCAGAGGTTGTAGTCAGCCACTCCAGCCTGGGTGACAGAGTGAGACTATCTCAAAAAAAAAAAAAAAATAGATTGACATATTCATACACATACATATATATTTTTTGACTTATTAACTTAAATGTGACAACATATGCTTATAGACACATAGAATATTTCTGGACGGATATCTTAGAAGAAACCTGTAGCTAATTCTGAAGGGTAGACTGAGTGATGTGGTTGGATGGGGACTTACTTTTCATTGTATTACTATTAATATTGGTTTTATTACATACATGTATTACCTATTTAAACACTATGTAATTCTTTAATGTAGCAACCAGAGCTAATATCTTCGTTCTTTATAGCTCTTAGAGCCATAAAGAGAACAATCCAAAATAGACATTCGATTCTAACCTTCAGGACTGCCATCTGGCTCATACGTCTGTTGAGTTCCTTGTTCAAAAACAGTATTTTTCTTTCTCAGTATTTCCAAGCTGTCTAAAGCAGTACTATGTTCAGATAGTGACTTTAAAATGGAAATGGTATTCACTAATCCAGAAAGTTCTGAAGAATTTCTAGGATTCCTGTATTGTTTGTCCTCTCTGGAAGTTTCGACTTCAATATGGTCAGGGGGTAGACTAATAATCTTTCGCAAATCTTCAGGTTCAGATATATGTGCTTCTGTGTCTTTGGAAATAAGATGCCTTTTTCCCAGTGGGTAAAACAAAGAATTGGAAATGTGGGTATTTGGTTTATCAAGTGTAATACAATCAGAGTGATTCTGATTGGTGTTTAATAGTTGGACACTGTTGTCACTACTAGAAGTTGATGGTAAAACATGTTCATCATTTTTGTCTAAGTCACTTCCCAAAATAAAAGGGTGAGGTTGAGCACCTTCTGAAAATAGGTTACGGTTTTCAACAGCCTGGTTCTGAATATGAGGATTATGTGAATTCATGTTTATATCTTTAGATTTATTTGGGAGTAAAGCAGAGTCATAGTTAATTCTGACTTCTTGAATACATTTATTAGCATCTTCTTTGTTACCTATGTATACATCATCAGTCCACTCAAAAGATTCAAAATTGCTCAATGTGTCACTATACTCTTCTATTTCTTTTCCAGTGTTTCCAGCTTTACGAATTCCTGTGTCAAAACCCACAAAAGTTTTATCACAAAACTGTGATGGCAGAGTCTCTTTAATAGGAAATGTCTCTGTAGGTTTGCCACCAACAGATGTCAAGAGTGGCAAATGTTCACCCTCAATCTCTTCACAATTTGTATTCTCAGACCTCTCTTGAACACATAAATTGTCATCATTAACCAAAATGTCCTTTACCCAACTCTCTGAATCCTGGGAAATTTTGTTGCTTTCCTGTGACTCCTCCTCAGTGTCACTGGTCTCAAAATTGTTCAGATTAAAAGTTACCTCCAACAATGGTTGTGTGACATTACTCAGCGATTCATGAATACTATTAAGACTTTCATTATCCATTTCACTTTTAGAAAACATGTCTGTAATGTCATCAAAGATCCTAGCATTATTACTAGATTCAGTTTGGAGATGTTTCAGTTCTGGCAGAGATGACTCTGATCGTTCACACTCCTTTTCCAGTGTTCCACATGTATTTATCTCCTGATCATTTTCTTTAACGAGAACTGATCCTTTAATGCACACCTTGTCATTTTGATTAAAAGGTATTTTATTATCTTCTTGAATGTCAGATTCTGATAAGGTACCATCATTTTCTGCACTTTTACAGATAACCTGAAAGCTACTGCCATCACTGGATGAAGGAATTTCTAATTTTACTTCTTGATTCCAGGATTGACCATTATTACCGACTGACTTGTCTATATGATACTTTTTCCCCTCTTCAGCACATGTTTCAAAGAACTGTGTCTTTTTTTGTAACAAAAGATCTTTCAAATTAGAATTCATATCATCTTCCTGGGCCCTGGGTTTCCTTTCTGTATCATGCTCATCTTCAGTAGAAAAATGCATAGGTGAACTTTGTGAGGATAAATACATGGCCCACCGGCTTTTATTTCTCACGGTATTTTCTGATTGATGCTGGTAGAATAAATTTTCTGTGCTCTTCATCTCAGCACACTCTTCCTGTTGAATTACATACTTTGATTTAGTAGCAATTTTTAAGCTTCCTTCTGGTTGTTTTTGAGGAAAATGCTCTGTCATCTCAGAATTTAGTTCCTCACATGTACCAGTTGATTGGGACTTCAAAAGAGCTAATATCTGTGCTTTGCTTCTGATGTTTTGTGAAATTCCTGAACAGTGGGATGCCAAACTATCTCTTTTCACAGGCTCATTGGTCAGTAAAGAGTCTGAAAGTTTACTTCCAGAATTCATAGGAGAGCAAAAATAATTTTCTTCACATAGCACTTCTGGGTTAATCTGGAAGGATGGAGAAAAAACTGAAGGAAAATCCATGGCATTTCTCTCTCTGTTCTTGTAAGTCACAATGTTCTCAGGGCCTGCCAGTATATTATTTACATCTTTCTTGCCAACAGTAGGAAACAAAGGAGGCATGCTGTAGAATGGAGAAAAAAAAATTGGGCCAGGTTTCTTAGCTTCATGTGATGCAGCTGATTTACCGCTTTCCATAGTAACCATTTTCTTCGGAACCTGACATGGTCCTTGAAAACCCTGAAAATATTAAAATAACTGTTAGCTGTACCATTACCCATAAAGAAAATGTGAAATAAACTGGCTAAGAAAAAAAAAAAGAATAAGGACTGTTTGTGCTTTGCCTAAGGTAAAGTAATAATTCAAAGTTGTTAAATTACATTCATTTGTAATAAGATTTTTCAAAGTAGGGTTTATTTCCTTTCTACCTAAATATACTGTTAAGTGCCCTTTGAATGACAAAGTATAATCACTTCAAAATTCACTATTTTTTTAGACAATCTTATAAATATATCTGATGTATTATTTTCCGCAGAAACACTTACAGTAAACTTCCTTTTTAAGCCAGAGGGCTGACATCCAAGAGATCGTCCAGAAGATATCAACGTCCTTGAATTTAACTCTGGTGCTTCTTTACTGACATTCTGCTTAACAATCCCTGTGGCTCCAGCAACTTTAACATCTTCAACTGTGATTAAGTATCGATCACTTTCTAAGTCATCTCCAGGTTTCACCTAAAATTCAAAGAATAAATATCAAAATCACATACATCTAAGTATTTGATTATCTGTGTATTCCAGGATGCTCACTAGCACTAAGACACAATAAATAGGTGTTGAACGAATAAATCAGTACCTAAAGTCTTCAATTATTATTATATACTAGTTAACTATTAAAAAGCACAAAAAAGGACAATAATATATTTAAAATTTTATCTGATTTTTTTTTTGTTTTTTGAGACGGAGTCTCACTCTGTTACCAGGCTGGAGTGCAGTGGCACAATCTTGGCTTACTGCAACCTCCGCCTACTGGGTTCAAGCGATTCTCCTGCCTCAGCCTCCCAAGTAGCTGGGACTACAGGCATGTGCCACCATGCCCAGCTAATTTTTTATTTTTATAGAGATGTGAGTTTCACCATGTTGGCCAGGATGGTCTCCATCTCTTGACCTCCCTCCTTGGCCTCTCAAAGTGCTGAGATTACAGGCATGAGCCACCGCATCCAGCTTCGAATTTATTTATTCAACAACATATATTAGAGCTAGATGTGGTTCACACCTGTAATTGCAAGACTTTGGGAGACCAAGGCAAGAGGACTGCTTGAGGCCAAGAGTATGAGACCAGCCTGGGAAAAAATATTCAGATCCGGTCTCTGCAAAAAAATTTTATTTTAAATTAGCCCAGGCTGGGTGGGATGGCTTATACCTGTAAATCCAGCACTTCGGACACCAAAGCAGGACGACTGCTTGAAGCCAGGAGGTCAAGACCACCCTAGTCAACATAGCAAGTCCGCGTCTCTACAGAAAACTTTATAAAAAATCAGCCATGCATGGTGGCATGTACCTGTAGTCCCAGCTATTCGGGGGATGAGGTGGGAGGATGATTTGAGCCTAGGAGGTCAAGGCTGCAGTGAGCGGTTATCACACCACTGCTCTCTAGCCTAGGTGACAGAATGAGACCCTGTCTGAAAAAAACAAAAAAATTTAGCCAGGCATGGTGGCATGTTCCTATAGTCTTGGCTACTCAGAAGGCTGAGGTAAGAGGATCCTTGAGCCCAGGAGTTTTAAGGCTGCAGTGAGCTATGATCACACCACTATACTCCAGCCTGGATGACAGAGTGAGACAATGTCTCTAAAAAAAAAAAAAAAATTAAATTAGTAAATAAATATTACGTTCTGGGGACCTATATGAGGCCCTTTATTACATGCTAGGGATACAAAGACAAACAAGAAAAAAAATGCCTCCTCTCAAGCAATTCACTTAGAATCCATACAATTAAATGTAACTTTTCAAAAATTAATATCAACTATATATCTTTAAACGAATAAGATATTCATAATTATCACAAATTAACATTATTATAAATCATTACAGTTGTTTAAATAATATTCCAAAAATGCATTTTAATCACTTAAATGAACAAATGTAGTACTTGCAGCCACCTGTCACTGCAGCATAAAAATAAGATTATCAGCCTAATTTGAAAATACACAAAATCTGTATCAGATTAATATTTTACTAATAAAATGATTTTTTAAGATGGAATAATAGTAGTTACCACCAATCAAACCATATACTAAGATACTGATTCTCTTAGACCCTTTTAAAAAAATATAGTACCATAACCACTACTGATGTCATGTAAAATTTCAAAATCAATTAAATACTATGGCCAGAAGTCAACATCATCATCATCATCATAATATACATTTTAACACATTTAGAATCACTGTACTAGGCCAGGTGCGATGACTCATGCCTGTAATCCCAGCACTTTGGTAGGCCAAGGCGGGAGGATCATAAGTTCAGGAGATCAAGACCATCCTGGCTAACACAGGAGGTCAAAAGTTCAAGACGAGCCTGGCCAACATATTGAAACCCCATCTCTAGTAAAAATACAAAAAATTAGCTGGGCATGGTGGCGCACACATGTAATCCCAGCTACTCGGGAGGCTGACGGAGAATCGCTTGAACCCAAGAGGCAGAGGTTGCAGTGAGGTGAGATTGCGCTATCACACTCCAGCCTTGGCAACAAAGTAAGACTCCATCTCAAAAAAACAAAGGAGCCAGGCGCGGTGGCTCACACCTGTAATTCCAGCACTTTGGGAGGCCGAGGCAGGTGGATCACAAGGTCAGGAGATCAAGACCATCCTGGCTAACACAGTGAAACCCCGTCTCTATTAAAATACAAAAATTATGTGAGCATGGTGGCAGGCGCCTGTAATCCCAGCTACTTGGGCAGCTGAGGCAGAATTGCTTGAACCCAAGAGGCGGAGGTTGTACTGAGCTGAGAATGTACCCATTGCACTCCAGCCTAGGCAACAGAGCAAGACTTCGTCTCAAAAAAAAAACAAAGAAAAAAAAGGAATCACTGTACTAAAACTGCTAGGCACTTTACAGAAGTTATTTCTAACCTTCAGACCAACCTTGTAAAGTCTGTCTATGATCTACATTTTACAGCAGAGAAGTTAGATATAGAGAGCATAGGTGGACCAGGAAGTACTTAGATGTGAGTAATGAACCCAGAATGACCAACTCTAATATCCTTATTTTTCACTAAAATGTGCCTTTAGTCCTTTTTCTATGCTTTTTCCTCTTTGAGAGGAAAAACACAAACTAAGTATTTGAGAGAATACTTTATTTACGTATTTATTTTTAACTTTTAAGTTCAGGGGTGCATGCGCAGGTTTGTTACAAAGGTAAACCTGTGTCATGGGGTTTGTTATACAGATTATTTAATCACCCAAGTACTAAGCCTAGTACACATTAGTTATTTTTTCCTGATCCTCTTCCTCCTCCCACCCTCCCTCCGTCCTCCAGTAGGCCCCAGTGTCTGTTGTTCCCCTCTGTGTCCATGCATTCTCATCATTTAGCTCCCACTTATATGTGAGAACATGTAATATTTGGTTTTCTGTTCCTGCATTAGTTTGCTAAGGATAATGGCCTCCAGCTCCATCCATGTTTCTGAAATGGAACATGATTTCACTCTTTCTTTATGGCTATATAACATTCCATGGTGTATTTGTATCACATTTTCTTTATCCAGTCTATCGCTGATGGGCATTTAGGTTGATTTCATGTCTTTGCTATTGCAAATAGTGCTACGATGAACAAACAACTTACATTCCTTTGAGTATATACCCAGTTATAGGTCTGTTGGGTTGAATGGTAGTTCTGTTTTTAGGTGAGATAATATTATACTTAAATGAGAATATGTCACAAAAAAATTCCCACGGTAGACCTCTACCTAAGAAAAAATCATGTAGTAGAATTAGACTCTAGAATCACCTCTTGGGATCAAATCTCAGCCTTCTTACCACTGTAACTCTATGAACATGAGCAAGTTACTTAACTTTTCTGTACTGCACTTCTAATCTATAAAAATCAGCTTGTTTTAGATTTAAAAAAAGTTGTAGAGATTAAAGGAAACAATATTTAAAAGGTTTTAGCACAGTCTAGTTATACTAAATGTTCAAGAAATAGTAACCATAATTATTAGTATTCATATCATGACTACACTATTTAACAATATTTATAAAGGATGTATTTAAAGAGATTTTTAAATAATAACTTAAAAATAAGATAAACACACTAAAATACCTCAAGGCATTTAAGAAACAGACTCTCCAAACATGCTCCTTTGTCATCATATAAAATTGCCTGTGTTAAAACAAAATAAATGTTAAAAGGAAACAACACAATTATGCTTTTCTTAAACATCTTCAAGAGGAAATAAGTAATTGCTATGTAAGTAGATCATATAATGAAAGGATTACATTTGTTGAACTTGGATTTGAAAATGCCTCTATTTTGAATGTTTTTTAGGCATCAGTCTGTGTAAGAGAGTGAAGGCATACACAAAAGAAATTGAAGAACTTAATTCCTACCAAGAGGATATTAGAATGAAACTGGGAAGAGGCTGGGTGCAGTTGCTCACACCTGTAATCCCAGCATTTTGGGAGGCCGAAATAGTGGGATCACCTGAGGTCAGGAGTTCCAGACCAGCCTGGCCAACATGGCAAAACCCTGTCTCTACTAAAAATACAAGCTGAGGCAGGAGAATCACTTGAACCCGGGTGGCAGAGGCTACAGTGAGCCAAGATCGTGCCACTGCACTCCAGCCTGGGCAACAAAGTGAAACTCTGTCTGAATCAAAAAAAAAAAAGAAAGAAAGAAACTGGGAAGAAAACATAATTGAAACACATTAAAGGAGACAAACAGGAGACAAGATGATTTGAGAGATTATTGCAGTAGGATGGTATACAGGATGAAGGAGACGATTAGCACTTAAAATAAGATATTTGCATTCGGGTTAAGACAATTATTTATGAGACATAATGAATAAAACTTGTTAAATGTGAGGGATAAGGGGGAAAAAAGGAAGCTAAGGTGATTACCATTTTCTAGCTTTCCCCTTGTCTGTAGCCCTTTTTCATAGCAATTTTTCCACTAGCCCCTTTAACATTGGTGTTTCCATCATGTTGGAAACAGTTTGGCAATTCCTTAAAAGATTAAACATAAAGTTCTCACATGACCCAGCAATTCCATCTCCTAGCTATATACCCAAGAGAAAAACTTTTGTATATGTCTATACAAAAACTTGCACATAAATGCTCATAGCAGCATTATTCATAAGGGCCAAAAAGTTGAAGTAACCCAAATGTATATCAATTTATTATGAATGAATAAATAAAACATGACCTATCGGGCTCAGTACATGGCTCATGATATAATCTCAGGTACTCCAGGTATTCTGTAGGCTGAGATGCAAAGATCATCTGAGACCAGAAGTTCCAGATCAATCCAGGGAACATAGCAAGACTATCTCTAACAAAAAAACTTTTTTTTGAGATGGAGTTTTGCTCTTGTTGTCCAGGCTGGAGTGCAATGGCGTGATCTCGGCTCACCGCAACCTCCATCCCCCAGGTTCAAGCAATTCTCCTGCCTCAGCCTCCTGAGTAGCTGGGATTACAGGCATCTGCCATCACGCCCAGCTAATTTTTTGTATTTTTAGTAGAGACGGGGTTTCACCATCTTGACCAGACTGGTCTTGAACTCCTGACCTCGTGATCCACCCACCTTGCCTCCCAAAGCGCTGGGATTATAGGCATGAGCCACCGTGCCTGGCCAGAAATTTTTTTAAATTAGTAGACATGGCTGTGCAAGCCTAAGTAGTCCCAGCTACTTAGGAGGCTAAGGCAGAATAATTGTTTGAGTCTAAGAGTTTGAGGCTACAGTGAGCTATGATTGCACCACTGCAATCCAACCTGGGTGACAGAGCAAGACCCTGTCTATTTAAAAATAGAAAATCATGATAAATCCATACAGTGCAATACTATTTGCCAATAAAAAATAAAATACAGGCCAGGTGTGGTGGCTCACATCTGTAATCCCAGCACTTTGGGAGGCCAAGGCGGGTGGATCATGAGGTTAGGAGTTTGAGACCAGCCTGGCCAATATGGTGAAACCCCATCTCTACTAAAAATACAAAAATTAGCTGGGCGTGGTGGCAAGCACCTATAGTGCCAGCTACTCAGGATGCTAAGACAGAAGAATTACTTGAACCCAGGAGGCAGAGGTTGCAGTGAGCCAAGATCATGCCACTATACTCCAGCCTGGGAAACACAGACTCTATCTCAAATAAATAAATAAAATATACATGAAGATATATGCTTCAACATGGAAGAATCTTGGAAATATGCTAAATAAGACTTATTCACAAAAGATTATTTGTTATATAATTTCATTCATACAAAAATGTCCAGAATAGGTAAATCTATAGAAACAGTAAGTAGATTTACATTTGCACAGGGCTGGGGGCTGGGTACTGAGTAGTAACTGCCAAAGAGTATGAGATTTCTTTTGGGGGATGACAAAAATATGCTAAATTTAAATTGTGCTGATGGTTGCAAAACTGTGAAAATACTAAAAATCACTGAATAGGTGAATCAAAAAGTGTGTGAATAAAGCTGTTTAAAAAATGGTATTCTTGAGATGGAGTCACTGCACTCCAGCCTGGGTGACGAAGCAAGACTCCATCTCAAAAAAAGAAAAAAGTTGGTATTCTTGTCCCTCTATTTTTTTAATTCAATACACCATCCCTGAGCACTATCATCCATACAAATCAGATCATGTTATGCTCCTGCTCAAATCATTCCAATGTCTCTACAGCTCCCTAAGAATAACAAAAGTTCTTTCCATAGCCAGTGAGGCTTATATAATCCCCTTTATTTCCATTCTCGCCCTGGCTCACTCATTCCAACCACACTAATGTCCTTGTTATTGTCTTACTCACTAGACATACATATTCATTTAATTTAGTGGTCCGTCTCCTCCATGTTATTTCCATGAAGTCAGGGATTTATCTGTTTTGTTCTCTGCTGTATTTCTTAGAACAGTGTGTAACTCACTCAGATGCTCAAAAAATATGTGCTGAATAAATGAATCCACTCAATAGTTTCAAATACCATCTAAAAGCAAAGGACTTCTAATCTATACTAGTAGTCCGGAACCCCTTCCTGAGTTCTAGGTCTCTACAGTTAATTACGTGTTTCTATGATACTTCAAATTTATTTATTTATTTATTTTATTGCATTTATTTTTTCCTTTTTTGAGACTGAGTTTCACTCTATCATCCAGGCTGGAGTGTAGTGGCATGATCTCGGCTCACTGCAACCTCCACCTCCTGGGTTCAAGCAATTCTCGGGCCTCAGCCTCCCAAGTAGCTGGGATTACAGGCACCCACTACCACTCCTGGCTAATATTTTGTTTTTTGTGTTTTTTTTGTTGTTGTTTGAGATGGAGTCTCACTCTGTTGCACAGCTAGAGAGTGTAGTGGCATGGCTCTGTCACCCAGGCTGGAGTGCAGTGGCGCAATCTCGGCTCACTGCAACCTCCACCTCCCGGGTTGAAGTGATTCTCCTGACTCAGCCTCCTGCGTAACTGGGACTATAGGCACGTGCCACCAGGCCCAGCCAATTTTTTGTATTTTTAGTAGTGATGGAGCTTCACTGTGTTAGCCAGGATGGTCTCGATCTCCTGACCTCGTGATTTACCCTCCTTGGCCTCCCAAAGTGCTGGGATTACAAGCATGAGCCACCGTGCCCAGCCAAATCATTTTTATATTTTTAGTGGAGACAGGGTTTCACCATATTAGCCAGGCTGGTCTGGTCTCAAACTCCTGACCTCATGTGATCCGCCCGCCTCAGTCTCCCAAAGTACTTGGATTATAGGCATGAGCTACTGCACCCAGCCTCAAATTTATTATGTTCAAAATGGAACTAAAAATCTTGATTGTTCCCATTAACTTATTTTTCTTTTTGAAACGTCTCATTTCAGGAGATAAATACAGAAAACTAAAAGTCATTCTGGATCCTCCTCTCACCTTCAATATCCAAGATCTAAGAGGCTACATTTTCATAATTTCTCTTTAATCATTCTTTTTCTCCATTGCCATTGCTAATGCCTGCTTGGTCAGACTTCCATTACTTTTTGTCTAGATTATTTTACAGCCTCTTTAAGTCTTTGAAATCCAATCTGACTTTCATCCTATACAACTTTTACACTGCTGCCAAACCAATCTTTCTGAAATACAAACATAACCAGCATGGTGGCTCATGTCTGTAATCCCAGCACTTTAAGAGGCCGAGGCAGGTGGATTATCTGAGGTTGAGAGTTGAGACCAACCTGGCCAACATGGTGAAACCCCATCTCTAATAAAAACACAAAAATGAGTCAGGCGTGGTGGTACATGCTTGTAATCCTAGCTACTCAGGAGGCTGAGACAGGAGAATTGCTTGTACCCAGGAGGCAAAGGTTGTAGTAAGCTTAGACTGAGCCACTGCACTCTAGCCTGGCCGACAGAGTGAGACTCTGTCTCAAAAAAAAGAAAAGAAAAGAAATAAATATATATATAAATATACACACACACACACACAAAAGACGTTATTATTAACCTTAGTTACTCAGCCGGGCACAGTGGCTCATGCCTGTAATCCCAGCACTTTGGGAGGCTGAGGCAGGCAGATCACCTAAGGTCAGGAGTTCAAGACCAGCCTGGGCAACATGGTGAAACCTCATCTCTACTAAAAATACAAAAATATTAGCTGGGCGTGGTGGCAGGTAACTGTAGTTCCAGCTACTTGGGAGGCTGAGGCAGAAGAATCGTTTGAACCCAGGAGGCAGAGGTTGCAGTGCGCCAAGATCGTGCCACTGCATTCCAGCCTGGGTGACACAATGAGACTCTATCTCAAAAAAAAAATAAATGAATAACAATAGTCACTCTACTGTGCTACTGAACATCAGATCTTATTCATTCTATCTATTAGTGAACCGTTTTTTTTTTTTGAGATGGAGTCTCACTTTGTTGCCCAGGCTGGAGTGCAGTGGTGCAATCTCAGCTCACTGCAACCTTCGCCTCCTAGGTTCAAGCAACTCCTCAGCCTCCCGAGTAGCTGGGATCACAGGCATGTACACCACACCAAGCTAATTTTTGTATTTTTAGCAGAGACGGAGTTTCACCACGTTGGCTAGGCTGGACTCAAACTCCTAACCTCAGGTGATTCGCCTGCCTCAGCCTCCCATAGTGCTAAGATTACAGGCATAAGCCACTGCACCTGGCCTAGTGAACTATTTTTTTTTTCCTTTTTTCAGGAGGTTATTAGTGAACTATTTTTATAACGCACAAATTAGCCACTGTGATACGGTGATCATTTGAAAATCTGTTTTCACATCATTTCAGTGTATGGATATATTTGACATTTTATCACATACAGTTTTTTAAATATTCAATCAAAAATCGAGAACCTCACTCTTGCACTCTGTAGTCAACTGCTTTGTACTCACTTTGTTTCCCAAGTGAGTGATCTTCAGAATTCCATCTTGCCACACTTTTGACTTCTTCATCTTCTGATGAGTATATAGGACCTTATTTCCAAAAACACACCAAAAAATGGTTTCCATTATATATATATTCAATGTTAGATATTTCATATATCCTTCCTACATATGAAATATATTTCAGGTACCTTTCATCAAAAAAAGGCATATACACACAATATCAATTTTTTCAATTTTAAAAACAGAAGCACAGATATGACAATAACATTAAACATTAATTAAATTAAGGAAAAAGGGAAGGAAGAGAGAGAGGTAAAGAGAAGAAGAGGGAGGGATTAAGGGAGGAAAAAGAAGAAAGGAGAGGAAAAATCCAAGGAAGAAACAAAAAAGATAAATGAGCACCGAAAGTAATTTGAGCTCCCTAGTCATCAGTGAAAAGGGAAAAAATTATTGAGTTACACAGTACTCATAATCTGTGCAGTTCTCAAAGTTTGGTCCAGAGACTCCTGGAGGTCTCCAAGACCTTTACAGATGTCTGTGAGGTGAAAACTATTTTCATCATGCTTTTCATCCTTACTTCTTCAGGGTTGCAGAATGAAGTTTCCCAGGATTATGTATATGCAATATTGCAAAATTCAATTGCAACCTGAATGTAGAAACAAATATGAGACTCTAGTTGTCTTCTATTAAGTCAAATCATAAATACTTTTTACATGTCTGCTTTAACTTCTAGTATGAAAAACATCAATTGATGTGAGGCCTACATAAACAAGTTAATTGGGGTCAATAATTGTCTAGAGCGTTAAAGAGTCCTAAGACCAAATAATGTGAGAACCAACGATCTATACAGAAGAGGTGTGCCAGTTCTTTAAGAGAAGAAATTGTTTCCTGGTCTCACACTTCCAAAGAATAGGTTACAAAGGACTTTGTCTAATACTTGATCTTAGCCAAAAGGCTGAAAAGTGATGATTTTGTGTAACAAATATAAATAGCAGGTGACAGATAGGGTTGCCAGATAAAATACAGTGTAATATTTGGGACATCCTTATGCCAAAAAAGGTATGCATTGTTTACCTGAAATCCAAATTTAACTTAGTACCTGTTTTTTTTGTTTTTTGTTTTTTTTGCTAAATCTGGCAATACAGCAAGATGTTTGTGAAGCGCCTTTAAAAGAAAAAAGGAAGAAAGGGAGAGAGGTAGGGCATTTCAATTGTGAAAAATGGTAAAACTTACAATAAATTCTTGGCTTTCCATCATTTCTTCTGAAGTTATAAACTGCTGGGTCCAGAAAATAGGAAGTAGTTATTCAACTATTTATACCACCTAAAATTAAAAATGACATAAAATAGCAACCTTGATTTTTTTAAAGTATCAAATATAAGTTTTCTCAGTAAACTCTTGACCACAGACAGACATGAATCAATGAATTCCAAGACTGCCTAACTACCAAGGGAAACAGAGGTGTAATAAAATTATCTATCACTGAGGACACAGTAAAAGTGATATCATGCTACGAAACAAGAATTTTTTCACAAGTAAAGAAAAAACTAAGTAAAATATATAAACTAATTTATAGTCTGCAAACATTTTTCCAGGTGCCATAATATGTATCAGAAAATACGAATTTGTCCTCCACGTTCGGTTCCTTATAGCCCAAATTTAATTTTTAAAGTTTTCTTAATTGCTATCGCCACCACAAGATGGCCCCCTTGTGTTTTAAATTTTTCCTTTCACATCTTATATCAATATATCACAGTATCTAGGACCAAATATATATTATATAGTACTTCTGCAAAGAAAAATCTTTCCAACACTGTTGTAACAGTTACTGTAGTTATGCTATACTATTGGACAAAATTGTTATTGTGGGCAAATTTGTAAATCTAAAATCATTAATGGTGACCTCAAGAAGTAAACAAACAGAAATGCCAAAGAAACATATTTTCTTTTTTTGTTCCTAAAGCGGTGCTAAAGATGTGACCCCTGGACCAACAGTATCATCTGGCTCACGCCTGTAATCCCAGCACTTTGGGAGGCCGAGGTGGGCAGATCATCTGAGGTCAGGAGTTCAGACCAGCCTGGCTAACATGGTGAAACCCTGTTTCTACTAAAAGTACGAAACAGCCAGGTGTGGTGGCACACGCCTGCAATCCTAGCTACTTGGGAGGCTGAGGCAGGAGAATCGCTTGAACCCGGACTTGGAGGTTGCAGTGAGCCAAGATAGTGCCATTGCACTCCAGCTTGGGCAACAAGAATGAAATTCCGTCTCAAAAAAAAAAAAAAGAAATGACCTATTAAATCAGAAAGTCTGGACTTGGGGGCCCAGCAGTCTGTGTTTTAAGAAGCCCTCCAAGTGATGGTGATGGACACTCACCTTTGAGAATACAGACCTAAAAGACCTAAAAGGATTCAATAAAGCTATCATTTGCGATTTGAGTTCAGTTCCTCCTTTAGACATATAAAACATGCCACTTACATATTATTTATAAGTTATATATATTTATTCAGACATGCCAGACATTATGCTAGGCTAAAATATTTAAATAGAATCTCTATCCTTCATCTCAAGGAATTTCAGTATGGCAGGGTGATAAACAGTAATTTTAACAAAATATGGCAGGAATAAGCACAGGAAGGGCACCTGGCTTGGTGTGAATCATCAAACAAGGCTTCTTCAAGGAAGTAAAGTCTAAGTTGTAAGCTGAAGTAACTATTAGTCAAGGGAAGGTCTTCCCAAACAGGAATTGATATGCCTGATGAGGGCGTTCTAACGCAATTAAGGAGTGATGTGCAGGCCAGGCACGGTGGCTCATGCCTGTAATGCCAGAACGTTGGGAGGCCAAGGCAGGTAGATCACCTGAGGTCAGGAGTTCGAGACCAGCCTGGCCAACATGGTGAAACCCCGCGTCTACTAAAAATACAAAAATTAGCCGGGCGTGGTGGCGGGCGCCTGTAATCCCAGCTGCTCGGGAGGCGGAGGCAGAGAATCGGTTGAATCCTGGAAGTGGAGGTTTTGCAGATAGCCGAGATCGCGCCACTGCACTCCAGCCCAGGCGACAGAGCCAGACTCAGCCTCAAAAAAAAAAAAAAAAAAAGGAAACCCACATCTCATTTTCCATTTTCCAAGATTCTAATAACCATAATCCTGTGTCGCCAAATGACAATGAAGACTTGATCCTTTCTGGGTCCTAAATACAAACAGCAAAGCCCTCTTTGGTCCTCATACATACTCGAAATTGCAAAGCAGGCCCTGGGAAAAGCGATGAAGAAGAGGCACAACTTTTTACAAGCAGTTCGAGCAGCTGTGACTGCGACCACCTTAATCCTGGTTCCAAATAGTATCCCTCCCGGTTCTCTTACGGAGCAGAGTCTTTCGTCCCTTCGCCCCAAAGCCTCCAAGTCTCCCTGCCTATTTACCTTTCATTCCTAGGAAACCCCGAGAAACACTTCACCTCACCTGTCAAATTTCACAAAATCCACTTTCGAATTTCTCCCGCGAAACAACGTGACGTCATTAACGCGGGCCCGCACCAGATGAGGCCCCAAGACTTAGCCCGCCCACCTCTGGCTCAGCCAAAAACCGCCACTTTCAACCCACCAATCAAGTTCTTCCTTGGCTTCGAGCCCCTCAGTCGGCCGCGTTCTCCGATGCCCCGCCCTCCCGGAAACCACCTCGCCAGTGACGTAGGTGGCGCGCGCACTGCCTCCGGGCCCGTCTTTCTCGACTGGGACCGGAGAACGTTGTCGCTTGTCCTATGACGCGAAAGTAACCAAGATTGTCGGGATCGGGAACTGAAAGGACTGAAGGCCGCAGTACTTGACCCTGTATTTTGGGAGTTGAACGGAGTAAGTTACAAGCGGCCTATAGGGTCGCTCAGCTTGTGGGAACTCTAAGTAACTCCATCCTTTTTCTCGCGGTCTACTCTATCATCTGTTGTCCTTCTTACCCCGCCCCTCTCACGCGCTCCCATCAGTTCCTTGGCCAAGTTCTCTATGCGCACGCGCCAGAGTCCTCCAGCAGCGTTTGTAGTTCCCGTTTTCAAAGAGTGGGGGCGCATAGGGACCGTGCGTGGGGAGGTTTGGGGCGCGCCCAGCAATGACGGCGCGTGCGGAAGTACGGATGCCGACAGAAGCAGTAGTCAGTAAAGAGAGTGCCTTATTTCGCAAATTGGAGCTGAGCTATGGCTGCCAGAGGATAACGAACGTGAGGATTTATACTCTAAAATTATCATCTTCTTTTGCAGGACTCTGCCATCGACCTCAAAGAGTTAAAAGTCCAGTTATGGAAGGGAACTAAATGCTAGATACGGTATATAGAGTGGGTTAGTAAAGAAACTTAGAGAAAACAAATGAGGCAATTAATTAGAGAATACATGGTAGTGGAAGACCTCAAGGAGTAAGCTGCCATTTAACCTGGGTCTTGAAAATTTAATAAGGAAATTGAGATAAGAAGATTCAGACAAGGTAAAAGACCCAGGCCACTAAGTGTTGAGGGATTTGAATTGTAGGCAGTGACTAGAGCAATGATTCTTAACCTGTTCTTGGCACACTTCTTTTGAAAACATAGTAAACGTTATGGATTAGTTTCTCAGGAAAACGTACATGTTCACCTGTTAAAACATTTTGCGAGGCTTGACACTGTGGCTCACGCCTGTAATCACAGCACTTTGGGAGACCAAGGCGGGCGGATCACAGGAGATCAAGACCACCCTGGTCAATATAGCAAAACTCCGTCTTTACTAAAAACCCCAAAATTAGCGAAGAGTGGTGATGCATGCTTGTAGTCTCAGCTACTCAGGAGGCTGAGGTAGGAGAATCCCTTGAGCCCAGGAAGCGAAGATTACAGTGAGCCGAGGTCGTGCCTCTGCAATTCAGCCTGGGCGACAGAGCGAGGCTCCGTCTCAGAACAAAACAAACATTTTAGGCCAGGCACGGTGGTTTACGCCTGTAATCCCAGCACTTTGGGAGGCCGAGGCTGATGGACCACCTGAGGTCAGGAGTTCAAGACCAGCCTGGCCAACACGGTGAAACCCTGTCTCTTTTGTAAAAATACAAAAATTAGCTGGGGGTGTGGTGGCGGGCACCTGTAATCTCAGCTACTCGGGAGGCTGAAGCAGGAGAATTGCTGGAACCCGGGAGGCAGAGGTTTCAGTGAGCTGAGAGCGTACCATTGCACTCCAGACCAGGTGACAACAGCAAGAATCTGTATAATTTCCTCGGAAAAAATTACGAAATACTTTTAAATAGCAAACACACACACACAAATGTCTTGGTGGCAGGCTCACTTTTCCAGCTTATCTATGTATAATCTTTTAACTATTTTACAGCTGTTTAACTTGTAGAAAGCAATAGGGAAATTAGGTTTGTCCAGTAAAGATGCAATTAATTATTGTCCCGACCAGTATTTATTAATATTTATTTCAATGTTTCTGATTATGTACCTGCCTTTTTTTTTTTGTTTTGGACAGAGTTTTGCTCTTGTTGCCCAGGCTGGAGTACAATCTCGAAATCTCGGCTCACCGCAACCTCCACCTCCTGGATTCAAGCGATTCTCCTGCCTCTGCCTCCTGAGTAGCTGGGATTATAGGCATGCGCCATCACGCCCAGCCAATTTTTATATGTTTAGTAGAGATGGGGTTTCTCCATGTTGGTCATACTGGTCTTGAACTCCTTCCTCAGGTGATCCACCTACCTCAACCTCCCAAAGTACTGGAATTATAGTTGTGAGCCACCACGGCCAGCCTGAACTGGTTTTTAACACTTAACTGGTTTCCTCATTTACAGTCAAGTACCACACATCGACAGACCACGTGTATGACAGTGGTCCCATAAAATTATAAGTGTGTAGTAGCTGTTAATACCTAGGTTTGTGTGAATACAACATAGAATAACTGCACGCTCTGTGATGTACTTACACAATCACCTAACTATGCGTTTCTCAGAATGTGTTCCTGTCGTTAAGCAACCCATGACTGTGCTTAAATCTTTACCATGAATTCATTTTGTGTTTGTACAGGAGTTTTTGTTTTACCTTATCTTTAAAATGTATCATTTAACAGTTTAATGGAGCTCCCAAGAATTCGTGTCCAGCCAAAGTTGCGTGGACTTCAGGTTAAGAATTCCTGAGTCAGAACATAGAGTCCATGATGATAAATTGCAGGAAATTCTACCAAAAGGTAGACAATCTGGGATCAAACATACCTGAGACAACTTACTTAGCTAGCTTTGACCAAGTCACTTAACCTTTGAGTCTTTATATTAAGAAGATGGAAGAACCAGCCTGGCCAACATGGCACCCTGTCTCTACTAAAAATACGAAAATTAGCCACGCATCCCAGAGGCGGAGGTTGTGAGCCAAGATTGTGCCACTGTACTCCAGCCCGGCTGGAGAGCAAGACTCTGTCTCAAAAAAAAAAAAAAAAAAAGAAAAGATGAAAGAAACTGCTGCCTAGTTGTATTGTGAGGATTTACACAAATGTATATAAAGTAACTGGTGTTGTTACACAGTAACTTTTATTCCAGTTAAATGTTAATTTTTTTTTTAGCAATGTTTTCTTAAACTGCCTATTATGTTACAGGAAGATGCTAAGGAATTTCTAATGTTGCATGTTTTGACATAACCATCACAAAACCAGGTCTGTGTTTTAGATGGGTTATACATAGGCTCCTGTTGAGAATAGATGACTTACAGAACAGTTTATAAACTATTGCCATATTCTTGTGACAGTAGTTGTGGAGAACAGTGGATGGAGATGAGAGCCATTTCAAAAGTCAAACTGATAAGATTTAACAACAAATTGGATAGAATAATGGTTATTTATTGTGTTCTATGTATCAGCAATCTGAAGTCCTTTATTTTCATTATTTTGGCTAATGCTAACAACTCTATTACATAGGTATGATTTTTATCCATGTTTTATAGACCGCAGAGAGAAGGTGTAACTTCCTCAAAATCCACACAGCTAATAAATAGCTTGATTGGTTAATTTGGTGGAATATGGCATCCTTAAATAAGTTGAAGGAGGCCAAGGCGGGTGGATAACCTGAGGTCAGGAGTTCAAGACCAGCCTGACTAACATAGTGAAACCCCATCTCTGCTAAAAATACAAAATTAGCCAGGCATGGTGGCAGGCATCTGTAATCGGCCTCCCAAAGTTCTGGGATTACAGGTGTGAGCCACCATGCCCGGCTGAAGAAAGTATTTTCAAGGAGGAAGTTACCAACTGCATTTGCTGCTGAGAGGTCAAGTAGACAGTGGAGCTCATTGAGGAGTTTGCAATTTCTCTAGAATGGTGCAGAGGAAAGCCTGACAGAATGGGTTGAAGTAAGACCGTTAAGTGAAGAACATGGTTATGTGGTACTTAATGACACCTGATTGTTTTTCTGTTATTCTGACCTGTAGCTGTGTTTTATGTCTTAAATTAGCATCACCTAAATATGATATTACTTGTATATCTTCAAAATTGGTGTTTGACTGATCTACTAAAGCCTGTTCTAAAATGCCAAAATGTCCTTCTGTTGATGAGAATGCATGTTTAGTTGGAAATTTCAGGTGAAATGCATTAAGGGCTTTGGACCCTCTTACCGGATATCACTTTGAAACACATTATTTCTGTTACTATCAGCAAAATCACTGAAGCAGTTAGAGATTCTAATCAGCGGTCAGATTCAAGAGATTCAAATACTATGTTTACCAAAGAAAGATACAAAGCAAAAGATAGGGTAGATGTAGCTTCTTCATCCCACCAGATGCCAAGCCATTATATCTAGCAATTACCCAGATTCACTTCTTTTTTCTCCCATTTACCCACAAGAGGCATGTATGGCTTCCCTGGATAAGGACCAAGGTTTGTTTAGGATACTTTGACACATGAAAGCTTTAACACCTTTTGCCGGTCACATAGGTATAAGGCCTCCATGCCATTCAGTAGCTGCTCCAAACCAGGTGCAACATGGGAAGCAGATACAATACTCCCCATTAGTCTCTCCAGTTTCCAAGAAGACTGTATTATGGGAGACTGAGGTTATTCTCAAGCAGGCTGTATTATCCCAGACCTGATATTAATCCTTTGCTCATATACCTCTAGTGATTCAATTCATTCAACAAAATCTAGGCACAATTTATTCAACAGATTTTTAAGTAACTATGTGGCAGGGACTGGCAATCTATCAGTAAACAAAACAGACAAAAATCTCTGATTTCATTGATCTTACATTCTAAGAAAGAAAATAAATTGCATAGTAATTGTAGTGTTAGATGATAAATGCTATGGACAAAAATAAGACATGGAAGTTACCGTGTATGTGTCCAGAAATTTGCATTATTAAATATGGTTGTGGGAGGAGACCTCAATGAGGTGACCTTTAAATAGACATTTGAGGAGGTAGGAGAGCAAGCTGTGCTATCTCTGGGGATATGTGTTTTAGAGAGAACAGGTTTAGACCTGATAGACTTTGCGGAGTGAGTTTCAGGAAGTGCAAGAAGGACAGTATGACTGGAGCTGACAAAGCAAAGGGGAAGAGATATGCAAAGTAACATGAGGAAGGAAGGCGTTAGAAATTGCTGCCCAAGAGGCTGGGCGTGGTTGCTAATGCCTGTAATCCAAGCACTTTGGAGGCCAAGGTGGGCGGATCACCTAAGGTCGGGAGTTCAAGACCAGCCTGACCAACATGGTGAAACCCCATCTAAAAAAAAAAAAAAGATTAAAAAAAATAAAAATAAAAAAATAAATTGCTGCCCAAGAAATAATCATGGAAAGGAAAAAGGAAAGGCTGATTTCTACAGCTTACCAGTTGAATTCTGCCTCTAGAAAATATAAATTAACATTTTAAAAATCAATAATCAGTTTGTTTTTATTTTGTCCCATAAAGATTACAGTATTAAAAATCTGAATAGGCCGGGCGCACTGGCTAATGCCTGTAATCCCAGCACTTTGGGAGGCCAAGGCAGGCAGATCACCTGAGGTCAGGAGTTCCAGACCAGCCTGGCCAACATGGGGAAACCCTTCTCTACCAAAAATATCAAAAGTTAGCCAGGTGTAATGGTGGGTGCCTGTAATTCCCAGCTACTCAGGAGGCTGAGACTGGAGAATTGCTTGAACTCAGGAGACGGAGGTAACCCTACTTGAGCCAAGATCACACCATTGCACTCCAGCCTGGGCAACAAGAGTGAAACTCCATCTCAAAAAAAAAAAAAAAGAAAAGAAAGTGAATAAAACTTATTTGGCGGGGGAGGGTTGTTGTTGTGATGGAAAGTACCCAGGTTCGTTAATCTTACGCTTTTCATTTACTGGCTTAAAAGTACAGCTTAGTGAGATAAAGGTGTAATTTTTATATTATACTAGAATAATCTGGCCCTGCATTTTAAAAGGTGCAAAAAAAATTAAGCTATGATTTCTAACATAGGAGGTAAATTATTTTATAATTTAAATTATTAAATATAAAAATAAATTTTCCTTTTGTCTTCTGACAGCCAAATGTTGAGTCCATTATTCTCTCAGACAATTAAAGGCTACTCTAAATTAAACTATGTTAGCTATTTTGCTGATTTAAATATTTACCTCTTTTTCTTATAATGCACAGGAATGGAAACTGAAAGTGGAAATCAAGAAAAGATCATGGAAGAAGAAAGCACTGAAAAGAAAAAAGAAGTTGAAAAAAAGAAACGGTCACGGGTTAAACAGGTGCTCGCAGATATTGCTAAGCAAGTGGACTTCTGGTTTGGGGATGCAAATCTTCACAAGGATAGATTTCTTCGAGAACAGATAGAGAAATCTAGAGATGGATGTAAGTTTGCTTCAGTAAAGGAACAACTTTTAGATATGGTTGCCTCTGAATTTACTTATAAAGTTATAAAGTAGTATATTCTTTTTTTTTTTGACACAGAGTCTTGCTCTGTTGCCCAGGCTGGAATGTAGTGGTGCAGTCTTAGCTCATGCAACCTCCACCTCCCAGGTTCTAGCGATCCTCTGGCCTCAGCTTCCCTAGTAGGACTACAGGCACACGCCACCATGCCTGGGTAATTTTTGTATTTTTAGTAGAGATGGGGTTTCACTGTTGGCCAGGCTAGTCTCAAACTCTGACTTCGTGATCTGCCTGCCTTGGCCTCCCAAAGTACTGGGATTACAGGCATGAGCCACCACGCCCAGCCTAAAATAGTGTATTCTGTAATGTATATATTCATTTCTGCAAATATGTTTCTTGTAATCTGTTTTAATTTTTATTTAGTGAATGACAATCTTCTAAATATTTAGACTGTTGGTAAGAGTTTAGGCTATATTAAATAAGCAATTTCAAATCAATGCTTTTTAAGTATTTTGGGGTTTAATTGCTTCAGTAATCATTTGTCATGTGTAACTGGAGATGACAGTGCTATGCTTTAGTTCATATAATAAGGCATTTCACCTAGCTCAATGTCATTTTTTGTTTCACTTTTTTAAAAACTTTTTTGAGGCAAGATCTATATTTTTTCCTTAGGCTGGAATGCACAGACTCCTTGTCTACTCATTCCAACCTCTGCCCCCCACCTCCACCCCCTCAGCTCCACTCAAGCAATCTTCCAACATCAGCCTCCCCAGTAGCCGAGACCACAGGTGGACATCACCATGCCAGCTAATTTTTTTTTTCTGGCATTTTTAGTAAGAGAATGGGATCCAGATATCCTCTTAGAATGTCTGGATCTTAAGCAATAATTTGTTTAAATCTTAATGTCCAATTACGTACACTAAAATTTGACATTTTAGGTCTGCTAAATATGCAATGCCATTTTAGACCTTATATACCTAAACACTACCCCCTCACACAATGTTAATAATGCTAAATGGCACAGAGGGACAGGGGGGTTTTGTTTTTTCTACATGAAGTATCCCAATGTCTCCCAGGCTGGAGTACCATGGTGTGATCTCATGGCAGCCTCCGCCTCCCAGGTTCAACCAGTTTTTACCTCAGCCTCCAGAGTAGCTGGGATTACAGGCACTTGCCACTGCACCCAGCTAATTTTTTATATTTTTAGTAGAGTTGGGATTTCACCAGATTGGCCAAGCTAGTCTTGAACTCCTAACTTCAGGAAATCCACCCGCCGCGCCGTAGGCTATTATAGGCGTGAGCCACCATGTCCGGTCTGAGGAGCAGGTTAAACCTAACACTGTCATTGTTTTCATTTTCATTAGATGTTGATATATCACTACTTGTGTCTTTTAACAAAATGAAAAAACTGACTACTGATGGGAAGTTAATTGCCAGAGCATTGAGAAGTTCAGCTGTTGTAGAGGTAAGAATTAAGAATGACTGCAGTTTTATTATATCCCCTAATTATAGTTTTATTAATGTAATGTACTATTTTAAAGCTTGATTTGGAAGGCACCAGAATCAGGAGGAAAAAACCTCTGGGGGAAAGACCAAAGGATGAAGATGAGCGCACGGTGTATGTGGTAAGCAAGAGTCCGGGTCCCCAGTCAGAAACTGACATACAAGCATAATTAAGATGAAAATTTATTGACATTCTGAAAAGAATTGTGAAAAACTAATGTTGCTTCTAATTTATCCTAGGAGTTACTTCCCAAAAATGTTAATCACAGTTGGATTGAAAGAGTCTTTGGAAAATGTGGCAATGTGGTTTATATAAGTATACCACATTATAAGTCTACTGGAGATCCGAAAGGATTTGCATTTGTAGAATTTGAAACAAAAGAGCAAGCAGCAAAAGCAATTGAGGTAGGTCCAGATCCTAAAAAGGAAAAAAAAGAAAATATAATAACAAGTATCAAAATAGTAAAACTTTTTTGCAATCATTTTAGTTTCTTAACAACCCACCAGAAGAAGCACCAAGAAAACCTGGCATATTTCCTAAAACAGTGAAAAATAAGCCCATTCCAGCCTTAAGAGTTGTGGGTGAGTATTTTTCAATATTTAAATAGATGTGGTTGCAGTATGATGAAACTAATGATGGCATTTTTACAGAAGAGAAGAAAAAGAAAAAGAAGAAGAAAGGCCGAGTGAAGAAGGAAGACAATGTCCAAGCCAAAGAGGAAAACATGGACACAAGCAACACCAGCGTCAGTAAAATGAAAAGATCCAGACCCACATCTGAGGGCTCTGATCTAGAGTCTCCTGAACCCCAAAAGCAGCCTTCAAAGAAAAAGAAAAAACGGGAAAAAGTTGAAGTATCCGGCTTACCTGAAGTCAGAACAGGGAAGAGGAAGAGAAGTAGCTCTGAAGATGCAGAATCCCTAGCTCCCCGATCAAAAGTAAAGAAAATTATTCAGAAAGACATGGTTAAGGAAGTTTCAGAAGTTTCCAAAGAAAATAGAGGTAAATCTCCAAGATTTTAATTAGATAAATTAAGCTTCTGTTTCACCCACTTCACAGCTCAATGTCTTAACTGACTTTTTTATTTCAAGATTTGGAAATCTCCACTGAAGAGGAAAAGGATACTGGAGATCTAAAAGATAGTTCTCTCTTAAAAACAAAAAGGAAACACAAGAAAAAACATAAAGAGAGACATAAAATGGGAGAAGAAGTCATACCATTAAGAGTACTATCAAAGTAAGTCTATGATTTAAATTCTGTTGTCGTTTGGCTTAACAATCCATCACCATTGCTAAAGTGCAATTCCAATTTTGTTCAACAGAGTTGCATATTAGCAACAGTAATGGCCTGTAACCATGAACTCCACACACAGTGGCCATTAACACAATCGCTGATTAAGTAGGAACCACCACACTCAAACATGGAAGCACTTATTTTTGTCATGTCACAGCAAGTGCCTCCATGTTAAAGTAGAGGGGATGCCTTAACAGACTTTAAAATACAAAAATAAAGCTTAAGTCTAGGAGAAACGGCTAATACAATTAAGTTCTTTTCTAAAAAGCTTATAAAAATGTAAAAGGAAGACTTACCATCACCAAAACATGGAAGCACTTACTTCTTTCATTTCAAAGCAAGTACATCCACGTTTAAGTGGTGGGGAGCCCAGTCTTGGAAAAACTTAGAATCCTTTAACCTGTAACAAAAGCTTAATAACCTTAAAATATAGCAACAAAACAATTAACAAAAAGTGTGCTGGCTTGGAGACACCTCCACTGAAACATGGAAGCACTTACTTTTGTTTCAGACAGCAGGTACCCCCATGTTAAAGCAAAGGGGATCCCTTCAACCTCTATAATAGAATGAGGTTAGCATGTCCTATTTTGGAGAAATAAGTTGGATTCACTCCTACTAAAACATGGAAGCACTTACTTTTAAAGTCACAGAAAGCACTTCCATGTTAAAGTTGAAGGGAGCCCACCCACATAAAACTTCTTTGGACCAGGAGTAGTTAGAGCTGGAGAAAAACCAAATACCATACCTTTTGAAGAAAGAAATTTTCTTTACCTTCCCAAATTAGTTTTCAAAGATTCCTGTTCTCCTCCAGAAGGGTAAAAGGCAGGGACATCAGCCACTTCTATTTATACTATTCTTAACTCCTGAATTCCTTTTGCCTTTTTATCTCGGAGAATCATTACAAGAGCCTTTTGTTATTTTAATGTATCAGCTCTTAGGGAATGTATGATCCTGGGTGGGTCTGGATCCTATTTTTTTTTTTTTTTAAACTATACAGATGTCAATGTTAACAACTAAAACCATTACCACAAGATATCTTCCTCTTTAAAAAAAAAAAAATCTCCTATCTGCTTGTTTGATGGCATAGATTAGGACAACAATAAGTGCTCCCACAGAGCTGAGAGGCATTGTGTTTCTTCTATCTGGAGGAACTCTAGCTGTTTGAAGAAACATCTACATGTTAAATGTATGTAAATAAATAAATTGCTTCCATGGAGTGTTTTGTTCTACTTAGAAATTCTTTTTGATTCAAGCAAATACTAAGGAATGTTATCTCAAATTGGAAGCAGTTTAACAAATCTTTAATCTCTCACTTTTCCCACAGAGATGACTGATACTAGTAAATGTTACTAGTTAATTAAGGAATTGATGCTGAAATTGTACTTTCATAAATTAAAATACTTGAGACAACTCAAAAATTTAAATCTTAAAACATTTACTCTGAATCTTGGGGAAAAGGGAACTCCCTTTGCCTTTTTGCTAAATGGCTGTAGAACCCAGGAAATATTTTGAATATGTGTTTAAAGATACTGGAAAGTTGGGAGGAAGAGTTGCTCCAAGTCGTTGTGAATGTATATATTTAGCTATTTCCATATTTACTTTTTATATTTAGTCATCTGTTGTCACTGTTTTGTTTCTTTTCTTGCAGGAGCGAATGGATGGATTTGAAAAAAGAGTATTTAGCGCTACAAAAAGCTAGCATGGCTTCTTTAAAAAAAACAATATCCCAAATAAAATCGGAGTCAGAAATGGAAACAGACAGTGGAGTACCTCAAAAGACTGAAATAAAAAATGAAAAAAGTAAAGGTCACTGATAATACATATGATGGCAACATTATAATGTATATGAAAATGCTATCTCTGAATTGTTACAGGATGAACTTTAATTCTAAAAAACTTGATTATTCCATGTTGTTATTAGAACAATTCTTGATTTGCTAAGTTATCAAATGTGTGATTTACTCTAAATATAAGAATATTTAAAAGACTCATTTTTAACAATTTTTAAAATAACCCAAGTTTTTTCTACAGTTTTCATTATTAATCAGATGATTGAGCAGGTTTGCAGGAATGAATATTGTAGTTTCTCATCTGTAATTTCGTTCTGCAGTATGAACCACAAGCAGGAACAAGTTAAAGCAAGATTCTTAGGAATTCAAAATTAGGATGCATTTAATAAATGTTCACATTTTAATAATAATGAATTTAAAACACAGTATCGTATAACATTTTTTAACTTTTTTGAGTCAAAATTTTCTGAGGGGCAATTTTAAAGGCTTTATGGATGCTCTTCTAGCGGTAACAGTTTGCATGTTGAATAATAAAACTTTCTGAATTTTTCTTCATAGTATTTTGAAATAAGCAGTATGACATATAAAATAACCTTTAATTGCTTATTTTAAAATTAAACACATTTTAAATTATTTAGATTTGCCTCCGAAATTATTCTACGGTAGTCCTCATAAGTATTAAATTGTTAAGTGTAAGAGATTAAGTCCTGGTCTTTTTCCTTTTCTAATCAACAGCCAGCAGTGAAGAGTGTCGCACCCAGGAGAAAGTTAATGCGTCAGGACCACAGTTCGTGAGTGGAGTGATTGTGAAGATCATTAGCACAGAGCCTCTACCTGGCAGGAAACAAGTCCGGGTAATGATTTTGATCCCCTAGGGTATTTGTTCCTTTCTTTTCTTATTAATTTCCCTGTGTGATAATATTTTGAATATGGAAGCAAAACAAATTAAACTAGAGTTTGTACCTCTGTGGTAAACTACCTGTACAGTTTTGATTCCATGGTAACTCTGGTTTAATTTTGAAGCAAAATCTGACATCACTGAATCAGTTTTATAGTAAGCACAGTTTAAACATCCTTCTCTATAGAAAAATTGTAACTTTTGCTTCTTTTTATTGGCATTGATTTTTTTTTTGTATTATCCATGTGCTGATTATCTTTAAAATTTTAATTATAGAAAAGTATAAAATACTTTTGAAAACCTATAAAAATGTTGTGTGCAAGTGCCAATAAATCTATCGTTTTATAATACGGAACTATGCTACGAATTGCTGTACACACAGGTTTTATAATCTTTTTTCACTGTATACACTCTATCTTCTATAGCCTTTTATACCACAATGGTAGCAATACTTCTTTCTGTTAAGGAAATCATATACTTTTGTGTGAGAGTGCCATATTTTATTTACCCTAACCCTGCCTGTCACCCTTTTAAAATGTGAATCCTTTTAAGTATTTTCTTTTACTGACATTCATCATCACTTGGTATATTGTTTTAGTAATACATAGACTCATATCAGTCACAGGTTTTAACTTGAATACCATTGAGGTGGTTGTTATCTATAAGAACTCCTTATCTGAATCTACAGATAAGAAGTATCCTACAATCTTGTAGGTGTCAATAAAACACAAATTTTGATTCTCTTTCCAATATTGGTGAAGGATTTGGCCAAACCTAAATTGCTATTACCAGGTTGCATTTCAGGAGAACGCTGAAAATTGAGGGATGTAAACGCTGCTGTGGTTAGTCAGATTACAAAAGATTTAATACAAAAATTACTCAACGTTATTTGGAATCACTTATTAAATAACTTCTATTATTTAAATGGTAACTTATCAATTACAAATTCATCATTTATGATCATCAAAATCATAAAATTAGTCCCTGCATTAATCCAGTTAAGTAGTTACTTACATTTTGCTGAAACAAAAACTGAGCTTTGAGGGTGGTTACAGCTGTCTGTGACTTGCCCATGTGATTACCAGGCTAATTTGTCATTCTTTGGGTTTTAAATTCTAAGAGTTTTAAATCAAGAGATTAGCCTGACATTATAATGGATATTTAGTAAATATCTTTTGAGTTGTAGTAATTGAATCTGCTCAAAAGTCAGTTACAAAACTCATTACTGCTTGTGAACACATTCAAATTTCACCAATTTAATACTGAATTTTTTACTTGCTTTATATCTAAACTTGATACTAAATAACTAGATAAAGAATTTGGAAGGACTAGCAAATATATTTCTCTGCAGTTCTTTTTTTTTTTTTTTTTTTAGTTGATTCAGCAAACAGTTACTAAATGCCTGTTTTGTGGTAGTTTAATTAGTGTTGAGTTAAGATCTAGTCTCTGGCTTCTAGAGACTCACAGGTTTTATTACATATTCTTTATTATTAACTAATAAACTTTTCTTATTCTGTGATGAAATAATACTCCCAGATATTGCTCAAATCTTTCCATAATTCAAACATCTAAAAATACAGCATCTGAAAGTAATCTAAATTAGTTGTGTCTTGAAAATTTAGGTTAAAACTTAAGGAAGGCAAGATAAATAATACTTTTTTTCTCCTATTTAGGGATCGCCAGTTATTTCTTTAGCTTTGTGAATGGAAGTTGATGAATTAGGAATTAGTGTAACATTCCTGCATAAATGCATTGTGTACTCTGTAAAACCTGCTGTGAAAAAAAAAAGTTGATTAAGAATGCAGGAATCTGGTTAATTTGCCCTCACAGCAGGCAGTGTAGGTAAAAGTTTTCTTTGCTGGGTGATCACAAATTGTTCAGAAGAGGTTACTTAAGTATTTTTTTCAGAAAGTAAGAGCTCTTAAAGTGGAAACCTAGTAATTTTTTTAGGTTTGGTGAAACTTTTTTTCATGAGTTATTAAAAGTTGAATGATTTGCACACATATTTTAAATTCATAGTGATTTTCTACAGGATATTTTGGCAGCAATCTCAGAAGTTCTTTATGTTGATTTTCTAGAAGGAGATACAGAATGCCATGCTAGATTTAAAACTCCTGAGGATGCTCAAGCAGTAATGAGTACACATACAGAAATTAACAAGAAACACTGCTGGAAACTCGAGATCCTTCCTGGTGATCACAAACAAAGGTATTGGCAGAAGATTTTGGTTGATAGACAGGCAAAACTTAATCAGCC
>CAUYLG010060764.1:0-20938 GCA_963573385.1 Cacajao melanocephalus | reverse complement strand
CAAAGGATGTAAAGGACCTCTTCAAGGAGAACTACAAACCACTGCTCAAGAAAATAAGAGAGGACACAAACAGATGGAAAAACATTCCAAGCTCATGGTTGGGAAGAATCGATATCATGAAAATGGCCATACTGCCCAAAGAGATTGCCTTTTCTCCACCAGCATAGTGCCCTGTGATTCATCCAGATTGTCGCCTGTAGCAATAGCTTGTTCCTTGTATTGCTTGGTAGTATTCTGTGAGATGGACATACCACAGCTTGTTTATCAAGCCGGGGATGGAAGTTCAGGTTCTTCACTAGGTGACCAATGATACCAACCTGGCTGGCAGGGGAAGGAGTACCTTGTTACTGCTACAGACATCAGGGAGATGGGGGTGCTGATGGGTGGGTGGTGGTCTCATTACTGCTGAGACGTGTCCCCACTCAGCTTCCTCTAACACTACCCCTATGAAAATAGGGAGGAGAAGGGTACCTTTTTAATGCAGATGGAGGCTGAAGTCCAGCCTTTCCACGTGGCCACAACTGACTGTGTGTGTGCATGTGTGTGTGCGCACATGTGTGTGCACTCATTCACACTTCCTAGACTAGGATGAAAGTCCTGGTTCCTAACTTGTTCTTCTCTGCTACCAACCTGGGTGTGAGAGGAGCAGCTTCATTACAGCTGGGTGAGGGTGGAAGGCTAAGCTCTCACCTGTGACTTTGCTGAAAGAGTGAGGGTGAAGCCACATTTATTCCCCTAGTAGTGTTTAATTCTACTGGGGTGGTTATCCTATGCAAGTTTTCTGTTTTGCTAGGCTGCTTTCTTCCTGGTCCTTTGACTAGGGAGAACAGTGTGTTCTTCGAGCTTTTTTGTCTGCCCAATATTGACATTCTAGTCGTAGGCGTCTGATGGTTTGAGCTTTATTTAGTCCCCTGTCTCCTCCAGTGATTTGGAAAGAGTTTATTTTCCTTTTTATATGTTAATATTTACCCCCAAATATGTGACTAATTCTAAAATATAGCAGTATCTCTATATCTTACCAGAGATCTTGGAACGCTTCTAATTTAACAATCAGATTCAACGTCTTGCATGTTATCACTGTCATATATTTTGGCTCTATCTTATTTGTAAATGCTTGCAAATTTTAATTTTTGTTACAAGCTTCCTTATACTCAATGCTTATTTTAACTTCCCGATATGTTTGCCAGTTTCTTTGTTCAGCATTGTTTCTTGCTTTCCATTCCTCTTTCTTGATTCAATTACATTCTTGCTGAAATACATGCTTAATAGATTTTTATTGATAGCAAATGGTGACAGTCTTTTTGTTTTTCTTTTATTCTGACAAATATTTTACTCTGACTAAGGTTTTTTCTGATCAAGAAGACCTTAATGTTCCCCTCTGCTTGATAAAACATCAGACAGACTTCTTCTTGACTCTAGGCCCCTGACCTCTGTTAAATAAAATTTGTAAGAGGCCATTGATTTGGACTAGCTCCTTCATGAGGCCCCATAGACAAGACCAAAATAAAGTTTAATCAAAGCAGCTGGGCTTCAGGTAATTGCAGGAGTCTGTAACTAATTAACCAATTAAACCATAACCACCTAAGTGGCCTCTGTACTTCACTTCTGTTTTCTATTAGTGCTGCCTGATCACGTCGTTGACTGGAGTTCTTCGAACCTGTTTGGGTCCTGAGGGTTATCTGATTTGCAAATTATTTTTTCCTCTTAAAACTCAGGTAAATTTAAACTATTTAAGGTTTTTCCTTTCAACAGATTGGCACAGTTGACAGGATCCAAAGGAGAGTTCCAGTGGCCCCTAGAGAGCCTGGGGTGAGCAAGCAAAAGTAGCCCCAAAAGTCCATTGTGTCTATTGAACTCTCCTGGCAACTGAAGATTGTGGGTGAGTTCTTGCTCAGTTTCCAACATTCACTAATTTGTGTTCTGAACTCTCTGGGCTTATCTGAGCAATTTGATTTGAACTAGGATCAGCAGTGGCAACAGAAACAAGATGAGCTTCTCCAGGAAGACCTTGGGTGTCTGACTGAATCGCACAGAAACTGGACTGGATCCGGAGCTGCATTGGAGTTAAGGTAGGATTTTTAAAGCAGTGGGTTTGGCAATAGGTTTGTTTCAGTTCCAGGAGTTTAGAACTCAATTATCTGGAACTCTAGCCAATTTCATGTATGAGAAATATGAACCTGGGGTTGGGCACTATGGCTTACATCTATAATTCCAGCACTTTGGGAGGTTGAGGCTGGATTATCTCTTGAGCCCAGGAGGTCAAGACTGCAGTGAGCAATAATTATTTCACTGCACTGTAGCCTCAGTGACAGAAGTGAGATCCTTCCTCAAAAAAAAAAAGGACTCAGTACATGTGCATTTTTACAAGAATGACTCAACCTTACTAGAGATAACTTAGAATTAAAGTGGCCATAATGAGGAAGTTTTAAGTTGGATAAAATTATTTGCAGGACACATTAGAAAAAGAACGATCAAAACTTCCACAAAAACATGGAATACTCTTTAAATTAATATGCAGAGGTATCTAACAGATTAAATGAATCAAAAATTGCCCCTCTAAATGATTCTTTACAGAAGGCAAAAGCTTATGGAACAAATAGAGGACACGATGAAAAAGGAGTGTATTCTGACTGAATTAACCCTGCCTGCTTCTTCTCCTTATCCATCATCACCCCAATACCCCGATTCCTCTTATATTTTTGCTCAATTACCATTTTTTATCTTGAGCATAATTAAAAAGGGGAAGTTCCACAAATGTCTGGTTGCCTGCCATAACCGCTTAATCCATGGTCTAAATCTGAGATTAGAGCCATTGTAAGAGACTTTGCTATTCCAGAAGTAAATCCCCACAAGTTTACAAAGGAATATAGAATTCTCATAGGAACTTAACATCTAGGATGCCCTGATGATTACCAATTTATTCACATGATATTTGGACCTGGTGAAGCTCGTAAATGGATGGTAATATTAGAATGGAAAGAACCTGAGCAGGAAATTAGACACCTTCTTCCCTCATGAGAAGGGACGAAACAAGCTGGAAGGGTCACTGAAAACCAGTTAAATTCAATTCTTCCAGTTTTTCTACAGAAAATGGATTGGTCCAACACATATTCCTGCAAGCAGAAGAGAGATAAGCTGGTTTCAGATTACAGAGCTCATTTAGAAACACCATTTGTAAAGGGTGTGTTTAAAATACAAGGGAGTATTTCCTTAAGAGACTGAAATGACATTAATTGCTTTATTTATAAATGAACTTTGTCTTAACCTTAGCAGTCTGATTAAGAAAAATAAACTGGCTGGGTGTGGTAGCTCATGGCTGTAATCCCAGCATTTTGGGATGCCAAGGAGGGTGGATCACTTGAGGTCAGGAGTTCAAGACCAATTGGGCCAACATGGTGAAGTGCTGTCTCTACTAAAAATACAAAAATTAGGTGGGTATGATGGCAGGCACCTGTAACCCTAGCTACTAGGGAGGCTGAGGCAGGAGAATTGCTTGAACCCTTGAGGTGGAGGTTGTGGTGAGCCAAAATTGCACGACTTCACTCCTGGCTGGGCAATAGAGTGAGACTCTATCTCAAAAAACAAAACAAAACAAAACAAAAAACAAAAAAAACCATAAACTGGATGGGAAATTGTAAACATGGCTGAATTAGTAGCTTTAGCTGAACATTCTGAGAGGACTTTAAAACAAGAAAAAAAAGGCCAAAAGCTAACAAACTTATGTTCCTCCAATTACAACTATTACAGGGACCAGACCAAAGGGACTTTTTCATCCTTATTTTATCCTACAACCAAAAGACCTAGATTAAAAAAGTCTTTATCCCAATATGTCTGCCTTTATGGCAAACAAACAAGACACAGGAACAGAGATTATTTATTCATCATGCCCATCTACCAATAACCCTCCTCCCTTTAGACCAAATTGGACTGCTTCCCCACTCAGAAAGGCAATATGGTGGTGATTCTAAAATGCCAGCTGGAAGAGAAATAAAAGCTGTTCAGGGAATAGGAAGATGTGACTCTCCCCAAGAGCAAACCGAGGGAACTTAGAAGGAGATGTCAGTGAAAAATGTCAAAGCAGTAGCCTTGGAAGGCCAAGTAAAAAAGCAGCTCATCATCCAGAAATGACCATGTGGGCCAATTGCTCGGAGTACGTAAAGGAGATACAGTAGGTGCAGGGCAAGATCTGGACTCTTCAGGGACAGCTGGAGAATTCCATCCTGAAGAATGCCTCAAACCAAGCCATGAGCTGGGTGAGGAGCAAGCAGAATGTGTAGCTGGTCAAGCTCTGGCAAGAGCTCAGCAAGGAGCTGGTGAAGCCAGAGGCTACACGGCAGGAGGTATATGTGTGGGAGGCCAACAGAGGAGGAGTCCTAGAAGTCACAGGTCATAGTGAAACATCACAGAGATACTGTAGAGAAGCTAATAGGGGAACATAAAAATTCAGATCAGGTAAGGGAACGCACCTAGCATCTGGAGGTGAAGCTAGAGAAGCACCTGGAAGCCGCAGCACTGAGCCAGAACTACATCAAAGAGGTGGCAGGCTTGAGGCAACTTTAGATAGACTCTCAATCTCAGCCAGATGCAGCCAAGAGTGAAGCCCATAACTGTAAAGGAAATGCTAATTCAGCTAGTGCTGAATGGTTATGATTCAATTAGAATGCAATTAGAATGATATCTGTATGATTGATCCAAGTCAATGTTTATGATGATCTATGTCATAAACAATGCAATGCTCCTGATTTGAGAAACAAAATTGACATCTGAAAGAATGTAAATTCAGTGTTATGCACAGACTCACGCAGTGCCTGGATGGCCACCTGTTCCTCCCTGAGTCCTGGAAGCTTCTCTCGTCAAGAGCTTTGCACTCTACAACTCATGTAATAGGCAAACTGATCCAAATTATGAAAAAATGTTGGTGGGGTGACAAATTTTAAATTGTTAAAATAGTTTGTGCTCAATTTTTGGTTTGCCAAACTCATAAGCCTTAGAAGACAATCAAATCTCTGGATGGCACTTTTCTGCTACCTGAAGGACCATTTTAACATTAACAGTGGGATTTCATTCAATAACCACATTAAACAGAATACAAATACACTAGTGCTCCCTTATCTGTAGTCTTCCTTTCTGTGGTTTCAGCTACCTATGGTCAACCGTGGTCCAAGAATAGGTGAGTACATACAGTACCACATTCACATAGCTTTTAGTGCAGTATATTGTTACAATTGTTATATTTCATTACTGTTAATCTCTTACTGTACATAATCAGTAAGTTAAACGTTGTCATAGGTATATATAGGAAAAAACATAGTACATGTAGGATTTGATACTATCCATGGTCTCAGACATCCTTTATAGGTCTTGAAACATCCCCCACAGATAACAGGGTGGGGCTGCTCTATGTTCTTGTATTGGTCTGTGTTTGTGATTGAACAGCTCTTCTGCATAGGAAAGTGAATGCTATAATGGTAGCCAAGAAGCTATCAAAGATGTGTTTATTAAGTAACAGACATTCATGAAATATCACAGTCATTTCTAAGTAAATTAAAATATTAAAACATTAACTGTTGAGTATAAGCTTAAAATGTATGTATTTTGACATCTTATTTTTATACAGCAGAGAGAAACTAAATATATTTGGGTCTGTAAATAAACATGGAAATTGTGTTATGAGGAAACATGTTTCTAAAAATTATAAAATGGTGCTCACCTACCAAATACTGATATGAAACATTTCAAAATGGCTTACTTCCTAGGTTTTCACTGGAAGTCGAGGTTGCTGAGAGTTAGAAATTCTAATCAATATATGACAATTGAGAATAGAGATGATAAGGGAAATAACTCCTTATGTGAGGAGCCTGGGATGTAATTTTGGTAAACGAAGCTTACATGAAGGATGTGTTTTTATTAGGGGAAAAGGAGAGTAGCAGTAGTTTTTGTCCTGGCGTGGAGTTCCAGGGTGAGAGGAAAGAACTGTATAGGACAAATAGCTGAGAGGATAGGAAGGTTGTAGAGATGAGAGCTTGACCAAAAGAAGAGAATTGTTAAACAAAATTTATAGGAGCCTATTGATTTGGACCTTAGTCCTGAACGAGACTTCACAGACAAAATCAATATGAGGTTAAACCACAGTTGCTGAGCTTTAGGTAATTGCGGGCGGTTCTGTAACCAATCAACCAATTAAACTGTAACCACATAAGTTGTCTCTATACTTCACTTACATTTTCTGTAATTGCTGCCTGGTCACATTGTTCACCAGAGTTCATAGAACCTATTCTGGTTGTGAGGGCTGCCTGACTGACAAATCATTTTTTCATTGTTCCTCAAACTTGATTAAATTTAAACCTGAGATTTTCCCTTTTCCTTTTCTCAGAACATTCTTTAAAAAGTTGTAATTGAAAATTCTTTCTCTGCCCTTTGAGATGTAAATCTTCTCCCAGGCTCTTGCCAGTTTCATAACTCAGGAATGTCTTTCTAAAGAACTTGGGAATCGTCCCTCTGAAACATACTCATCAAGTTGGGAGCCATCCCTCTGAAATGTACTCATCAACATCAAATGTACTTAACAAGTATACTCCATCTCCCCGTTTCTGTGGGGAGGGTAGGAGCCTAACTGCCACAAGCAAAAATTAGCAAATACATATGGCCTAATAAAATTGACCAACTTCCCAACTGACATCCTGCAGTTTTCTTCCACCAGTTCATCCCAGTGCTTAGAAAGTTCACTTGCTTTTAGTTTCAGAGTTGTGTTCATTCTCTTGCAATAGTCTTGTGTGAAGGCTTTGCTTTTTTAATTCCATCTGATGTAATTTCCTTAAAAATTTTATATTTGACACATAATTGTGCATATTTATGAGGTATATTTCCATTCATGTATACAATGTGTAATGATCAAATCAGAGTAATTAGCATATCCATCACTTCAAACGTTTAGTTTTTTGTGTTGAACATTCAAAATCTTCTAGTTACTTGAAAATAAACAATAAATTATTAACTATAGTCACCCTACAATGTTACAGAACACTAGAACTTATTCCTCCTAGCTAGTTGTAATGTGACAAATCTCCATGTGTTTATTTCAATTGTTCTGAATGACAGGTTAACTTAGAAAACTATTTTTCCCTCTGTACATTAAAGATATAGAAAATAGCACATGCTAATAATTTTTAATTTGTTTTTGAAGCAAACGCCGTTAAGGACACACATCTAAAAATTTTTTTATTGTAAAAAAATATAAAATTTACCATTTTAGCCATTTTAAAGTATACAGTTCTGTGTCATTAAGTATATTTACATTGTTGTGCAATTTTCAGCATCATATATCTCCAGAACTTTTTCACTGTTACCAACTAAAACTCTGTACCTATTAAACACTGACTTTCAATCTTCCTCCTCCAATGCCTTGGTAATCACTTTTCTATTTTCCATCTTCATGAATTTGCCTACCCTAGGTACTTCATAAGGAGAATGATACAATATTTGCCCTTTTGTATCTGGCTTATTTCACTTAGCATAATGTCTTCAAGGTTTATCCAAGTTGTAGCATGTTTCAGAATTCCTTTATAAGGCAGACTAATCTTCCATTGTATGTATATACCACATTTTGTTTACCCATTCACCCACTGATGGGTAATTGGGTTGATTGCAGTTTTTGGGAATTGTGAATGAAGCTGCTATGAACATGGTGTACAAATAGCTTTTTGAGACTCTGCTTTCAATTATTTTGGATATATACACAGAAGTGAAATTGCAGTATATATTCATATAATGTTGTCACTCACCTACTTTTCAGGTCTGATTTTCCTTTCAGACTATGCTTCCAGCCACACTCTTCTTGTCTTTGAAGTTTTCACATCTCCTGTACCTGGAAAATGCCCTCACACTTTTCACTCCAATCTCTATTCTCAGTGGCTAATTACTAATCAATTCTCAAGTTTTAATGGAAAAGTCATCTCTTCAGCGACTCAGAGGAGTCATCCTCTGCTGACCTTCTAATTCTCCTAGTTGCAAGTCTTCGTAGCAGATTTTATGGCCCTCTTTTTGACATTCATTGTACTTATTATGGCTTAATATCTTTTTCCCTCAGCTTATTCTGAATTACGTAAGGTCAGGGAATTGGTTTACCATTGTCTTTGCCAAAGCGTACTCTACGATTTCCCTTCATGCATATGCAATGGCTTTGTGATGTATAACTTGGCGAGGTTGAGCTATAGTTCCCAGAATTCCCTTTCTAGCATATTTCTGGTTAAGGAGGGCTATAAGGAGATTCTATCTCCAGAGCTGGACTGTGGAAGGGAGATTACAGCCATTTTGCAGCAAGCGCGTGTTGTTGCTGCTGATCTGCTGACTTGCTTCCTTGGTGTGAAGCAGCAAGTGAGCCAGTGCATGTGTCTGGTCTCTATGAAGAAAGTTCTAGCTTCTATAATATTCTCTTGCCACCAAGGTCAGAAGCAACAAGAATGGACTCAGGTTTCATTCTGCCCTTATAGTATACTAGACTTCTCTTAATCTTTCTTTCCTGCCTACTTGCCATGCAGACTTCAAGCTTCAGCCTCAGAAGCTTGAACCCTTCTCTGGTTGAACCCTTGCAGAGACAGAGCAGATTGTTCTTTTCCTTTGTAGCTAATATAAATAGGATATTTACTTGTTAACTTATGTGTCAGCTACTTCTTCTAGTAGAAGCATAACATAGCAGTTAAAAGCAAAAATCAGGAAAAAAGTGGCTTCTGTTTTGATCCTGCCACTGACACTTACTAGCTTTGATTCAGGTCCCTCATCTGTAGAATGGGAATATTTAGGATATTCACCTGATTAATTTGTTGTAAGGATTAAAGTTTTACTTTTATAGATCAGTGCCTGGCATATATAAGTAGTATATGAATTTGATAAAAATCTAATTTAAAAAATGTACTGTAAAACTTCCAGGAGAGCAGGGATCTTTTCCTCTTGTTCAGCACTTGGATGCCAGCACCTTGAAGAATGCCTAGCACATGGTTAGATGCTCAAGGCTTGACTAACACTGAATACCTTCCTGTATAATCCCAATCTCAAGGACTAACAGTTTTAATGTGTGTGCTCTTTCTTTGTTTCTCAGTTTTTTGCCCATCGAATATGTCCAATACAGTACATCCCTTTCAGTAATACTGTGGCCACTAGAACATGATTCTCACTCTAAGATGATGGGCTGATTCAGAAACCTGGAATCCTGGAGTAGTGGAAGATAAATTAAAAAATCTCTACAGGTGATTCTACATATCCTCTTATATGATCACATCTTCCTCAAGGATGTTTTCTTTGGGCCATGGTCAATGGCGTTAGACTTTCCACAAAGAAATGAGCTTTGTGAAATGATACCCCGCTTAATAAATACAAGTGCATTCTCTTCTTTCATATTCACTGGCATGCCCTAACCAATGAAAGTTTATAAGCTAAAAACACAGATGCTTATTTTGTTTATTTTTGTAATAGAAAATGATTTATTAATAATTTACTCTCAAAATCTCTCATTGCATGTTTTTTTCTGAAATTTTTTTTTCGCTTTTCAAGTTTGTCTCAAGTTCATTTCCTGACTGTGGAACACTGCAATATGTTGATTGTATAAATTTGTCAAAATTAACATGACTCAGTCAACTCTCCTTTTCATAGCCTACATGCATCTAAAAGCTCTTTTATTGGTAATTAAACATCCCAAATCAATTAGTTTCTGAAACAGTTTTCTATTCTCATAATTGAGTTTTAAAATGACAGTCTTTAACAATATCCAATATTGAGAATCTAATTTCAATTTCAGTACTCTATCATAGGAAAATGTCATCTAAATAAATAACTTGCCCACACATTAACATTTTAAAAATTGCTAACAATTTTAACACCATGCCCTATATAACTCAGACTTTTTATTTGCAGCCTAGTACTGTCTATTAAAACTTTTTGTATGGAGTAAAAATAAAGGTCCTCTCTGGAGATTCCTACTTCTGTTCTTAGCAGTTCCTTGTTGAAAAGAAAATTATTAGGTATTCAGTCACTACATTATTTCTCTGATCCTGGAGTTGTGAGTGAAATAATTCTAATCAAAGTTGAATCTAATGAGAAATGTTGTCATTTATAGTGTTTACTTACATTCAATTCTCAATAATCTACATGAAGCAAATCTGCTTCATGCACTCACTATGGGAAACTGTATCCTGAGACCTTCAGTATTTATTGTGGTTTCTGGCCGTTTTCTTGGCCCCAGCTAATAAGTGCTTAGGGAAGGAAATCTTACCTGGATATTTGCATAAACCAAGACAAATAGAAAGATAAACCTGTTTAAATAAAGCAAATATAAATTATTTTTGAATAACCTATTGATTTGGATTATCTATGGCCTTTTTTCCCTCTATTAACCTAGCTAATTAAGTATACTTGCTTAAATGCCTCATTGGAGCTTATATTTATCTTCTGCATTTTCTTAGTTCTATTCATTAGAAACAGAAGGAGACACATTTATCTTGGTTTTACCTTCAAGTGGAAGGTTTCTTATTTGCTAGATAATTTAGGAGAAGAGAGAGAATACAAGAATCCAGGCCAAAAGAGTATGATTCCTGTGACTTTAAAATATATGTGTCCTTTTTCTCCTTATAGAAAAAATTCTAAGTAGTTTTCATTATGTTTCCAAGGAACATAAAAGGCTTATCCAGTGACTTCTCAAAAATGCCATGAATTTCTCAGTCTTTTGTTGAACCTACAAATAATAGATACCTCCCTATGGCCAAAGTTGCCTTTTGCATCCCAGCATATTAGGTTAGGTTCCCCAGAAACCGATCCTGAGATGAGGTTTGTGTGCAAGTGATTCATTACAGCAGTGTTCAAGTAACCTAGAAAAGGATGGGGGCCTGGGACAGAGGAAGAAGCTAAAGAAGAGTGAGGTCTCAGGCAAAATTCCATGGAGGGCAGCTTCACCTTGATCCTTTGATGGAATGCTGGGTATAGGATACACCTCAGAGTTGTCACAAACCAAGGCAAGGGAACTGGGCACTCATGCTCCCATACATATTCGTCATTGGCTAATGGCTCATGCAGGTGAACATAAAATCCCAAGCACTTCCAACTCTGTGTGTCTGGAGGCAAAGTGGCTCCAGTGACCTGAGGGCAGTCCTCCTCCTCCAAAGGCCCTTCCTGTTGAAAGCATCCCAAAGCTGGGGGTGAATGTGCATGAAAATGATATAATAGAGATCCTAGGAGATCCAGGTGGAACACTGATCTTGTTTACTCCAGGACAGTGCAACTTGGGCTTGAGGCGTGACCCCTGACACACTCTCTCACCACTCTTTCTTATCTCAGAGAAATCTTTTCGTGGGGGAATAGAAAAGGGACAGAAAGTTTTTCCTGAAACACTTATATTCTTGTCTTGGGCGTGGCACCCTCCGTGGTCCAGATTTCCATCTGCTAAACAAGGTGGGCCTGTGTAGGAATCCGTTTTCCTTGATGCCAGGTGCGAGGTAAATCAGTTCTGACCCCAACTGTATTTATGAACTTCTGCTGCATAGAATAAGCTCCCATTCCTTCCCTATTAAAAGTCTGACCTCTGTGGCAGTTCTTGGAGGGATAGATACATATTCTCTGAACAGGAAGCTCCCAGATTCAGCCATGTTCCCATTCAAATTTCCCGTAGGAACTAGGGACTGGTAGAGGCTTTTGGCTTAAAGGAACTGAACAATGATTGCAGTTGAACCTGGTTCATATGTCTGGGTTTTCTACCTTACATCAGAAACCTATCCTCAGATTCCAGACACACTTCTGTAATCTGAGCTCCCAGGTACCTGGAAGCTTTCTGCATCCTCTCCCAGGTGTGAAGAGAGAGCAGGGTTACTGTCAGTTGATATGAATGGGTTCAGGTTTGTGATTATCCTAATTTTTAATTGTTTGACATCTGAATTGTGCTCAGAGCTCATGTTGGGCCAGTTTTTAAATATTCTAATTATCATCTCTGGTCCAGAGTGACTTTTGATCCCTCTTGAGATTGAGTGATTTTTCTGGATTACCAGGAAGATACATTACAATATGTCAGAATATTGTGGCCCTACTAAAAATAAAAATAGCACAATGGTGGGACTTTCCACTTCATGCCCTGACAGGAATTTTCTAAGGATGCAAGCCCGTTGCAGGATAAAATCAGTATGATGAGATAGCCGCAGGAGCTGGGAATTGAGTATTCTCATTAGGGTTACAGGGCATACTTCAAAATCCAGAGGCTTTTCCCTATCACAATCTTTCCCATTTTGGAACTTATTGTAAGCAAAAAATTATCAATTGTTGTGTTTTATTTATCATGCTTTTTGCATTACAACAACTAGAATTGTCCTAATACCCCAAAACATAAAATATAATAAAAATAAAAAAAATAAATAAGCAATGATTATATTCCTTTACTTTTGATGAGTCTAAAGAAAATTGACTCACGTCACCATCTGTTTAAGCATCCATAAGTATGCCGCCCAAGTTATGCAGTATTGTCTATCCAGCATGCACAGATGATAGGCAATAGGTTTTTGATTGGCTTTCTGTTCTTTTTTTTCCCTTAGCTGCTAACAATGCATTCAGCATCCCAGTGGTATGTTACAGCCAAAATTCAAAAGTTTCTCTGCAGGGGTTGGTATAGTATGCTGTAGTATTTAGAATTTTATGTTTCTACAAGAATCTTAATGCCCCTTTTCTGCCTGCTGTCCCAGTATAATGTTTTCTTATATTACCATCTACACTTTATGTCTAAAAAAGAAGACATAATCTCATGTGTCCTGATTACTGAAGTATGAGATGACTTCTCATCAGGCTACATGAGATTACATCTTGTTTTTTAGATAGAGAGTAAGCCCCTTTAGACTTCAGCATCTTTTGGTGGGAGTTAGCTGAAGATAGACACCTTTTTGAGAATAATACATATAGGATTAATGTTCTGTGGAAATTGGAAATTTCTAGTTTAAACTATTACAGTTAACTAATGTATTTCTCAAAAGAAATGTCATCTAACAATGGGTATGGAGACTACCAGATTTCTACCTGGATCATTGCCAAAATGCCAAAAAGTAGGATTTAGTCCTGATTAGATGGCTGTACCAGAATTTTAAGTTCTCCTGGATGAAGGCTGAACTTGGCAGACTATGCAGAAGGCCATGCAGTTTCAAGTGCTGCCATATCCTTAATGCCTTGTGTCACTAATCTATTCTTTCACAGATAAGTCCCTATCATTCATGCCACATGGGTTGAAAATTAATACAGCTACCATGGCCAGTATTGAACAGAAAAACAATTAGAGGCTAAGCCAAAGATGCATCATGTGGTCAGGCCAAGTACTTCTGCACTGAGTTGGGTAAAACTTTGTCTCATAACGGTCTTCCATGTTGTCATCTATTGGCAAATGGACCCACTGGAAGGCTTCCATAGGGATGGATAAAGGTGAGCTTATAAAAAAGCATGTAAGTCATTATGCCTCATGGTAAAATCCAGCAGACTATGTGATCTGTTGCTTCAGTTCTACATGAAGACTCTGAACCTCCCAGCCTAGAACCCAGAGTGACAGGAGAAAGAGACAATATCCTCTACTAAACCATGTCCTTGAATATATTTATGACCTGTTTCTAAGAGTCATATGATCTTTTAAAAGCGCTTGATTAAAACAAACTCACACAATACAACCTATGTTTCCTCATACCCTACCAACCAATGAACCAAACCGAGCCACAGTAAATGAGGAAAATGATATTCCAACAAGATTTAAGCACCTCCACATGTTTCCTTGTCCCACACTCGGAGCTGTTTCCCAAACATGTGTGCTTATGACTAATTCTGTTGCTTGCAATGAGGCATCCATTTTTCAATCCTGTTTGGATTTCCTGGGAAAAATAATTTTTACTATGTACTATGATGCCTGCAAACCACTCAAAGGTGAGGTGAAGCTACAGTTGAAACTTGATAGCACCGTCTCCTGATGATGCTCAGCTATCAATGCCATATCCTCTTATCTTCCTTACTGGTTCAGGAAGAACGTATCTGACTTGCCTTTAAATCTGCTCTAGCTGTTTCATTTTGCAGAGAAATCTCCAAGTGGGAAAGACTGCCTCATTTTCCAGTAGTGCTGAACTCCATCATGCAGACTGTAAACCTGTGCTACTGCTTGTCCCCAGTGTCTCAAATAAAATTTATAAAAGGGAATTTTCAGTATTTCCTCAAAACTCTTATTATAGGACTCAAGTGTTAAAGCAGAGACTGGAGTGGGAGTTCTTCCAAGTAACTGGCATTTTGTCCTTTGTTTTTATTCATGTATTTCCATGCACTGTAACATCAAAGGTTTTCTTTTGTATCATACCTGTATTAGCCTGTTCTCATATTGCTAATGAGGAAATACCTAATACTAGGTAATTTATAAAATAAATAGGTTTAATTGACTCACTGTTATGCATTGCTTGGGAGGCCTCAGGAAACTTACAGTCATGGCGAAAGGCAGAGGAGAAGCAGTACCTTCTTCACAGGGTGACAGGAAGAAGTGAATGCAAGTGGGGGAAATGCCAGACACTTAAAAAATCATCAGATTTGGTGAGACTCACCCACTATCATGAGAACAGCATGGGTAAACCACCCCCAAGATCCAATTACCTCCACCTGGTCCTGCCCTTTACACATGGGGATTGTGGGAATTACAATTCAAGATGAGATTTCAGGTGGGACACAGCCCAACCATATCAATACCTGCAAATCTGGATAATTTTATTCCCTGAAGCTGTATTCTTTCCTAGAATAATAAATGGCCACCTACTGAGCCTTTCGTACTGCCACTCATAAGTGCCAAACAAGACGGAATCTTTTGTGAGCTAAATTCCAAGTTGGGACTTCCATTTGTCAGTCTTCTTAGTTCCAGAGAACAGAATCCATTCTAGTGAGCTTAACCAGAAATCTTAACAGTAGTCTATTTCTCCAGCTCTCCAAAATTATGCGTAAGCTTCCAGAAACAGTTTCCAGAGAAACACCACTGAGACAGGAATTGCTACCTCTGTCCTGTCTAGAAACACACTGCGTTTGCCATGTATTGGAAAGTATCCTACTGTTACTGTCAATGGTAGAATATTTGGATCTTTTTGCTTATATCAAAATCATGTTTTGTACCATCAAAATGTATGTCTTGCCATTGTCTTGGTCTCATATGAGTTCTTTGATTTCACATGGGTAGGCCACATGTCTGTACCATAACTGCAAGGAATCTTGGGAAATGTAATGTTTTGGATACCAAAAGAAAGGGGGCAGGGTTTGCAATGTGGAAACCATCACAGTTTGTAGTGGGAGTTCAAATGATACTGGGTGACCACAAATAAAAGATGTTGACTAGAGATTACAAGTAATATATTATTTTGGGAAGTTTGAGTACAAATTATATTAATACAAGTAAAAATAGTAATAACATTTAGCATTTATTAAGCACTTGTGATGTGCTAGGCACTGTGGTAAGTGCTTTGCATGTATTATCTGATTTTATGTCACAACAACCCTGAAAGATGTTTTAAAATTTATTTTAAAAGTAGAGAACAAAAGCTTAGGGAGGTTAAGACGTTTGTCAAAGTCAGAGAAATAGGACCTGGTGAAAGCAGGTTTCAAAGCCAGATCTGTTCAATTTCAACTCATGCTGTGCTGCCTCCTTAAACTCCTAACTTGCCTTTAAGGCAATATTTTTATGTACAAAAGTATTGCCTGGAGTTTTTAAAAACCAAATAGAACTCCAATAAAACACAGTGTATTAGACCAAGTCATTCGGCTTATTAAGACTGTACTGAAAAGTATCTCCTAATAGTTTTCATGCTATCTCTACGTTTGTCTCAGAGTTTTAAATAAAAAGAATTTGCCCTTTTCTTAATTAGTATTTAACTTTCTTTTCAGAAGAATTTGGGAGTTTTTCCTTTTCGGACTCAAATAGCTTCTCCTATGACTTGTCTTCCATCTCTGGACTCTTGACACTTTCTGTTAGTTTCCATGGGAAGGCTTAAATTCCCCTGCTGTTATTTTCTGAACATTTTTAAACAGGGGCATAGCACATTTTAATTAATTTTACCCTGCCTTATTGCTTTGCTATACACATTTTATATTGCTTGAACAACACATTTTGTCCTTGTCATTTCAGCCTATATGCAACCTCAGTAGCCATTTCATTAGTCTTTTTCAAAGTTTGGTTTTTTTTAAAAGCATATCCAAAGGTAAAAACAAATTTTACAGCCATCAAAAAATTTCCCCAAAATGTTGGTCTTTGGAAACATAGCTTTATGAAACTTGACATTTTTCTTTTATTAAACGTAGAAACAAGTATTGGTGCTAAGAAAATCAATCATTTATTTTTAATTCCATATCTAATATCTGGGAGGAATTTTCACAAAAATTATATTCTTTTGTAATTTTTATCTACAAATTAACCCCCATCTAAGCATGTAGAGGAAACATTCAAAATACTTTGAGCTTTTGGAGACAATGACCTTTTAGTAAAGGCAAACTTCAATCAATTTCAGTATCAATTCTAATGAAGGTTTTGTTAACCAAAACACAAGACACACATGCACACACAAACACACACACACACACACCCCTTTCCCTGTAACTGCTAGCTGCTTGAAATTCCCTGGGCCACATATTGCATCATTGGAGAATTAGAGATGAAGAATAAAGGAGTGTGAACAAGTATGGATGACTCCTGGATCTAGCTTGGTTCACTGGATTGAATAGTTGTACCAAAAGTAAAGATAGATAATTTTAGGAGGAATCAGTCTTATTAGATGGGAAAGATTATGAGCTCAGTTATTTTTATGTTAATTTGAGATGCTTGTGAGACATTCAGGTAGGGATATTCCCCAGTGTGAAACTCAGAGAGTCATCATGGACAAATGTAGATTTTCTCATTTCTACCATAGAGGGTGTGTATCAGGTATCCATAGCTATTATAATGCTGGATAACAACAAAACTTCAGTGGCATACAATAATGAACACTTATTGAATTTATATCTGTAAGACTTGTCTGGGCTGGCCTCATTCTCTGTCTGAAATTCTCTGTCTGAGAGCCTATTTAGAATGCTTTTGGATGAGACCACTAGGAAGTCTTACCACATGCTCTCCTTTTTCTAGTAGCTGCTCTGCTTATTCTCAGGGCAATGAGTGAGGGGCTAGAGCTTCCAAGCCACTTCATGTGAATGCTTTCAATCTTTTCCACTCATTATATTGGCTAACATTCCACTGGGTAAAGCACGGCTAGATCCAGAGTCAGAGTGGTAGTGTTTTACAAGGTTACATGACAAATGGTGTGAACATAAAGTGTGAACTGTTAATGCAATAAATTTACCATAAGATGATTGTTAGAAACAAGAATTTGTGGAATTATCTAAGGAGACTATATATAATTAGTATGAAAGTGACTGAGGATAGAACTCTAAAGGAAACTAAATATAAATGAATATAATAAGCAGTGAATGGTGAGGCTCAAAAAAGATAAAAAATAGGTTATCTAGAATCTAAAGATAATAGATACATCTAATCAGGCAGTAATAAATAAGGTCAAGTGCATGAGAAAAGAACAACAAGATTGGATTAATACAGATGCATTGAATTAGGAAGTATGAGGTAATCAGTGACCTTTTGAGAGAAGGTTCACTTGAGTAACTGAATATAGAAAAGGAAGCAGATTTCAGTGAGTTGGAGGAATGGACGATAGGAGCATGGAGGGATAGAGGCAGCAACTGAAAACTACCTGTCTTTAAACATACTTTTAGAAGATGGGAAGGTGGCGGACCATAGCCACATTCAGGAAAAATGGAAGTTTATTATTTTTTAATTATGGGAGAAGAGAAATGAGCTTAATATACATTCATGGAAAAGGAGATCATAGAAAGAAGATTAAAGTATAGAAGAAGTAGAGACTGAATTGTTAGTGGGAAATACGAAATAGGCTTGAAGAAGATATGTCATGGGTATAGGTGGCAAGATAATAAATGAGGTAGAACATGTCTTCTGGAGGAAAGAAAGCAGGAATTGAAAAAATATGGATACAATTTGTATGTGGAAAAAATATGGAACAATTTTTTATTCCCCTTAGAAATTTTTGAGGGTTACAGTTCAGTTTGGTGTTCAGCCAGTTATTATTTGCATTTTATTCTTGAAGAGTTTTATTGAAATACAGCTTACACGCTACAAGTAAATATTTTTTAGTAAGTTTATAGAGTTGTATAAACATTACAAGAATACAGGTTTTTTTAATTGTACTTTAGGTTCTGGGGTACATGTACAGATCATGCAGGATTGTTGCATAGGTACATACATGGCAATGTGGTTTGCTGCCTTCATACCCCCATCACTTATATCTGGCATTTCTCCCCATATAATCTCTCCCCAGCCTCCCACACCCCGCTGTCCCTCTTCTAACTCCCCAAATAGACCCCAGTGTATGATGCTCCCCTCCCTGTGTCCATGTATTCTCATTGTTGAGCACCCGCCTGTGAGTGAGAACATGCTCCGTGTTTGATTTTCTGTTTTCGTGTCAGTTTGCTGAGAATGATGGTTTCCAGATTTATCCATGTCCCTACAAAGGACACAAACTCATTGATTTTTATGGCTGCATAGTATTCCATGGTGTATATGTGTCACATTTCCCTTGTCCAGTCTGTCATCGATGGGCATTTGGGTTGGATCCAGGTCTTTGCTATTGTAAACAATGCCAAAATAAACATATGTGTGCATGTGTCTTTTTAATAGAACAATTTATAATCCTTTGGATGTATACCCAGTAATGGGATTGCTGGGTCAAATGGTATTTCTGTTTCTAGATCTTTGAGGAATTGCCACACTGTCTTCCACAATGGCTGAATTAATCTACACTCCCACCAACAGTATAAAAGTGTTCCTATTTCTCCACATCCTCTCCAGCATCTATTGTCTCCAGATATTTTAATGATTGCCATTCTAACTCGCATGAGATGGTATCTCAATGTGGTTTTGATTTGCATTTCTCTAATGACCAGTGATGATGAGCATTTTTTCATATGTTTGTTGGCCTCATATATCTCTTCCTTTGAAAAGTGTCTGTTCATATCCTTTGCCCACTTTTTAATGGGTTTGTTTTTTTCTTGTAAATCTTTTTTAGTTCTTTATAGATTCTGGATATTAGCCATTTGTCAGATGGGTAGATTGCAAAAATTTTTTTTTTCCATTCTGTTGGTTACCAGTTCACTTTAATTATTGTTTCTTTTGCTGTACAGAAGCTCTGGAGTTTAATTAGATCCTATTTGTCTATCTTGGCTTTTGTTGCCAATGCTTTAGTTGTTTTAGTCATGAAGTCCTTGCCTATGCCTATGTCCTGGATGGTTTTGCCTAGATTTTCTTCTAGTGTTTTTATGGTGTTAGGTCTTATGTTTATGTCTTTAATCCATCTGGAATTAATTTTAGTGTAAGGTGTCAGGAATGGGTCCAGTTTCTGTTTTCTGCACATGGCTAGTCAGTTTTCCCAACACCATTTATTAAACAGGGAATCCTTTCCCCGTTGCTTGTTTTTGTCAGGTTTGTCAAAGATTAGATGGTTGTAGATGTGTGGCATTGCCTCCAAGGCCTCTGTTCTATTCTATTTGTCTATATCTCTGTTTTGGTACCAGTACCATGCTGTTTTGATTACTGTAGCCTTGTAGTGTAGTTTAAAGTCGGATAGCATGATGCCTCCAGCTTTGTTCTTTTTGCTTAGGATTGTCTTGGATATGAAGGCTCTCTTTTTGTTCCATATGAAGTTTAAGGTGGTTTTTTCCCAGCTCTCTGAAGAAGTCATTGGTAGCTTGATGGGGATAGCATTGAATCAATAAATTACTTTGGGCAGTATGGCCATTTTCACAATATTGATTCTTCCTAACCATGAACATGGAATGTTTTTCCATCTGTTTGTGTCTTTTCTTATTTCATTGAGCAATGGTTTGTAGTTCCCCTTGAAGAGGTCCTTTACATCCGTTGTTAGTTGTATTCCTAGGTATTTTATTCTGTTTGTAGCAATTCTGAATGGGAGTTCACTCTTGATTTGGCTCTCTGTTAGTCTGTTATTGGTGTATAGGAATGTTTGTGATTTCTTCCCATTGATTTTGTGTCCTGAGACTTTGCTGAAGTTGCTTATCAGTTTAAGTAGATTTTGGGCTGAGACAATGGTGTCTTCTAGATATACAATTATGTCATCTGCAAATAGAGACAATTTGACTTCCTCCTCTCCTAATTAAATGCCCTTTATTTCTTTTTCTTGCCTGATTGCTCTGACTAGAACTTCCAATATTAATAGGAGTGGTGAGAGAGAGCATCCTTGTCTAGTGCCAGATTTCAAGGGAATGATTCCAGTTTTTGCCTATTCAGTATAATATTGGCTGTGGGTTTGTCATAAATAGCTTTTATTATTTTTAGATATGTTCCATCAATACCTAGTTTATTGAGAGTTTTTAGCATAAAGGGCTGCTGAATTTTGTTGAAGGCCTTCTCTGCATGTATTGAGATAATCATATGGTTTTTGTCTTTGGTTCATTTATGTGATGGATTATGTTTATAGACTTGCATATGTTGAACCAGCATTGCATCCCTGGGTTGAAGCTGACTTGATGGTGATGGATAAGCTTTTTGATGTGCTGTTGCAATCAGTTTTCCAGTATTTTATTGAAGATTTTTGCATCTATGTTCATCATGAATATTGGCCTGACATTTTTTTTTTTTTTTTTTTTTTTGAGTCTCTGCGGCATTTTGGTATCAGGATGATATTGGTCTCATAAAATGATTTGTGAAGGAGTCCCTCATTTTATATTGTTTAGATTAGAATCTAGAGTGATACTAGCTCTTCTTTATATGTCTGGTAGAAATCGGCCATGAACCCATCTGGACCTGAACTTGTTTTGGTTGGTAGACAGTTGATTGCTGCCTCAA
>CAUYLG010060763.1:0-30513 GCA_963573385.1 Cacajao melanocephalus | reverse complement strand
GCCGGCAAAACAGCTGCGCCGGCCAAAAGAGTCGCGCTGGCGACCTGAATGGCTCCTCCGTTGGGTAGCTCCCAGTTTGTGGGCAACAGAAATTCATCTGAAATTGCGGTGTCCACACGCTCTCTGCGCTTTCATTGGGAGCTACAATCCTGAGCTGTTGTTAATCGCCATCTTGGATCTCTCTCCCTGCTTGATTGTTAATTACTTCAATCTCTGTTAAATTTATCTGATAAAATTCAGAATTTCTTCCCTGTGTTATCTTGAATTTCTTTGAGTTTTCTCAGCAAAGCTATTTCGAATTCTCTGTCTGAAAGGTCACATATCTCTGTTTCTCCAGGATTGGTCTCTGCTGCCTTATTTAGTTCATTTGATGAGGTCATGCTTTCTTAGATGATCTTGATACTCATGGACATTCACCTGTTTCCAGGCATTGACAACTTAGGTATTTATTGTAGTCTTCACAGTCTAGGCTTATTTGTATCCTTTCTTCTTGGGAAGGCTTTCCAAATATTCTAAAGGACTTGGATGTTGTGATCTAAGCTGTATGTGCATTAGGGGGCATCCCAGGCCCAGTAATGCCATGGTTCTTACAGACTAGAGGCACCATTTTGATGGTCATGGACAAGATCTGGGAGAATTCTCTGGATTACCTAACTAGCAGAGACTCTTGTTCTCTTTCTTTCCTTTCTCCCAAACAGAGTCTCTCTCTGAGCTTCCTGAAGCTGGGAGCAGAGTGACACAAGAATGCCTGCGACCACTGGAAGAGAGCATAGCACTGGGTTTCATCCAAGGCCTGCTGTAACCACCACCTGGCTACTGCCTATGTCTGCTCAAAGTCCTGGGGGTCTATAATCAGCAAGTAGCAAAGTCAGCCAGTTCTGTCTTTCCTTTCAGGTTGGCAAGTTTCCCAGACCCTGCTTAGGTCCAGAAGTACCATCCATCCAGGAGCCAAAGACTAGAATCAAAAACTTTCAAAATCTACCTGGTGTTCCATTTTACTGGGGATAACCTGGCACACAAAATGCAGTCCTTCCCACTCTTCCTTCCCCTTTCCAAAGGCAGAAGAACCTAAACCCATGGCCGCTGCCACCACAGGCCCACAGGGTACTTCCAGGCTACCACCAATGTTCCCTTAAGGGCCAGGAACGCTTCAGTCCGTTTGCGGTGAATGCTGCCTGGCATGGGACTCATCCTTCAGACAAGTGGGCTCCACTTGGTCTAGGGCAGTGCAGAAATGCCTTTCAAGAGCCAAAGTCTGGAACAGGAGACCCAACCCCTGGTTGGTGCTCTACCACCCTGTGGACAAGCTGGTACCTAAGATGCAAGAAAAGGTCTCCTTTACATTTCCCTCCGCTTTTCTCAAGCAGAAAGAGTCTCTTCCCATAATCACCACAGCTGGGAATGTGCTGAGAATCACCTGAAGACAGCGAGTCTCACCTGAAGACATCAAGTCTCGGGGAGCCCCCAGGCCTACAACATACTACCTGGGCATCACTATTGGTTATTCAGGACCCAAGGTCTCTTCAGCTATCCAGTGATCAAATCTGCCAGGACTGAACCCCTCCCTTCAAGGCAGCCCCTATCTCTGTTTCAGGGTACGTCTAGAAATGTTGTCCATGAGTTAGGACCTTGAAATGGGGCTTTATGACTCTAACCAGTACTTTATCCTGCTGTGGCTGAGCTGATAGCTGAGATGTAAAACAAAGTCCTTCTCGCTCTTCCCTTTCTCGTTCTCAAGAAGAAGGGTTTCTTTTAGAACTGTGAGCTGTGCAGCCCAGGGTTAGGGGAAGTGTGGCACTAGCACTCCTCTAGACATCCCAGCTGGTAAATGGGGATCTCAGTAGATTACATGATCCCCAAGTCCTCTAGCTCTGAGCCTAGGTCAGCTCTAAGACTCACATGGGAATGGAAGTTCTTGTGGCCCACACTGCCTTTTAAGTTTATTTAGAGCCCCATAGCACTTGAGCCTGCAGTGGCAAGACTTGCAAGAAGATAAGTTCCAATTGCTAGGATGGGTGATTCTCCTCTGGCTAGGACTGGCTACTATACCCCCTCCATGGGCAGGCATCAGCTGAGTTCATTCCAGTTTTGCTTTCTACTATAATAGGGCAGCACTAAATTTAATGCAGTATCTCACAATTACTTCCCTCTCTCTCTCAGGCACTCAAATTCTCTCTCTTCACCAAATATCACTGCTGAGAGGTGGGAGAGGGGTGGCATCATCGATTCAAGATTGTGTTTCCTACCTCTTCAGTCCCTCTTTCAGTAATACGAAGTTAAAACTATGTAATGAGAGTGCATACTTGATTTTTGGTTCCTATGAAGATGCTTTTTTTTTTTTTAAACGTGTAGATAGTTACTAAATTGTTGTTCTTGCAGGGGGGACAATCTGCCATCTTGTTATGCCTCCTCCCAAGTTACACCTTCTTAAAAGCAACCTCCAACAGGGCTTTGTGAGAAACTAAGATGACAGACATGAAAGTGTACTGAAAATTGTAAAAATTAATTATAGGGACAAAATGACATAGACACAGTTTTCTCTGTTCATCCCCTCTAAAAACATCTAGATACTCCGAAAATAATTTAACAGCCAATCATAAAAGATTCTGACATGGTGGAAAGAATACATTAAACAATAAAAGATACTTAAAACTTGAGGAATAACACCACAGTGAATTTCCTGGATTTTTTTTTTCTTTTACCTCATCTATCTTAGACTGCATACCAGAGAGAGCTGCAATCTGGAACTGCCAACAGACATAGAAAAAGAAAAGAGAAAACGAAAGGAAGGAAGTAAGAAACAGCAAAGTTTGCTCTCTCTGGAAAAAGGACTAAGAAATGAGAAGCCTAGATTTCCTTCCCTGGAGGCACCAGCAGAGATAGAATGTGATACCCACTGGCACTAGGTAGCTGGAGAATAGGTCAAGGGAGATGCTCTCTAATCATCCCCTCCACACAGTGGCCCAAGGAATAACTCTCCATCCTCAAAGCAAACCAGCAAATATTTAGTGGGCATTCGAACAGAGCCAGAAGAGCCAAGCAAACCAGATTAGCACTGCAAAAAAATCTGAAAACTAAGTTCTTATTGGGATACAACCCAGAGAAGTAGGTCACAACCTACATGCTGAACCTAAACAGAAACTTCCTATTAAAATAAAAGATTTAAGTAGAATCAGAATATCCTAATCTTTAAAATATCCCGGATGCAATAAAAACAAAATCACTCATTATACCAACAACCAAGAAAATTGAAGCTTGAATGAGAAAAGACTATGAGCTTATGGCAACACTGAGATGAATCAAATGTTGAAAGAATCTGATGAACACTTTTAAAGCATCTACCATAAATTATTTTTAACAAATAATTAAAATTTACCCTGAGAGAAATAAAAAAAAAATCAGCAAAAACTAGGAATTATAAAAAAGAACGAAACAGGAATGTAAAACGAAACTAACCAAAACAGGAAACTCATTAGATAACCTCAATAGTAAAGTGACGTTAAAAGAAGACAGAATGCAGCCATAAAAAACGATGAGTTCGTGTCCTTTGTAGGGACATGGATGAACCTGGAAATCATCATTCTTAGCAAACTGACACAAGAACAGAAAATCAAACACCACATGTTCTCACTCATAGGCACGTGTTGAACAATGAGAACACATGGACACAAGGAGGGAAGCATCACACACTGGGATCTGTAGTGGGGAACTAAGGGAGGGACAGCAGGGAGTGGGGAGTTGGGGAGGAATAACATGGGGAGAAATGCCAGATATAGGTGATGGGGAGAAACGTAGCAAACTACATTGCCTTGTATGTACCTATGCAACAATCTTGCATGTTCATCACGTGTACCCCAAAACCTAAAACACAATAAAATATATATTAAAAATAAATAAATAAATACCTCTTTAAAACAGATCTAATAGCTTCCCCTTAATCACTAAATGATCACCTCTAAGCTCTACCTATTCAAAAACTTAGAAGTCACCATTCAACCATGCATTTTAGCCAAGGAGTAAACAAAGGGAACCCTGCCCATATTGAAAAACATGAAAATGTGTGATTACCACTCTTCACTTACTCACTTTCATTACTTGGGAATGATATTTCCTTTTTTGAGAATTATCTCCTGTCTGGATTTGACACAGTCAAAATGTCTTCTGGGCTGACCCCTGAATTTTTCCTGTTTTATACACTAAATGTCAATTCTAGTGTTCTTAGGTGTCATGCATTAAAATTCTTGACCTCTAAAAAACGACTAGTGAATTTGCAAACTAGGTCAATTTTAGAACAGTTTGAAATAATTGGTAAAATATTTAAAATTGTAAACCAAATCAGAAGTAAGTTTTAATCTCTCTTCCATCCGTAGGAGGTGTTACTGCACCTCATGAATATATAAAATCCAGGGACCACAAATTCAACTCCCTAAAAAGATCAGTAGATGTAAATGAATGACCAGTAGATATAAATGAAAGGCCAGTAGATATAAATGTATGTAAGAACAAAAACTGGAGCCCTAAGCCTATGTAAGGAAGACACGTATTGCTAATCATTATCATCTGATTATTGCCCTGAGAAACTCAAGACTAGCATTGCCATATTAAATGTTTCAAGAGGAAGTAAATTCAGATTTTCTTATATAATTTTTCTCATTTGTAAACATTTTCAACTAATTTTAAAAAGTTTAAAACTGTGTGGACCAAACAAAACACATTTTTTTTTTAGCCAATTTGGCCTATATTTTACCAAATTTCAAATTCTGTTTTATTATTTCAGTATTTTCAGTAATGTGTCCCAAGTCTATTCGTGCTAATGACCTGTTGATCTGCAGCTCTTGGCTCAGACTAATGTGTGACCATGATTTATGCAGAACCAGGAGCATGAAAACTTTTTCTACCAAAGGTCACTAACTCAGCATCCCTCCTTCAATATCGAGAAACATAATTATTTATCCTACAGGATTTTGGAGAGTGAACGATATAAAGTGGACCACAAAATTATTTAATTTATATGATAAAATATATTTTAGTTCCCAGTAATGACCTTAGTGTTAGGGAAGAAAGTAGGCAAATAATCAAGATAAAAGGGATCAAGAGAAAAAAAAAGAGCATTAGAAGAAAATGGTAGGTGTACAAAAGAATGCAGGGAAATGAAAGGGGTAGACAACCATAAGTTGAATACTCTAATAAAAGTATTAGAAGTTATTTTGCTACATGATACATTGGAGAAAAGGTCTTGGTCATAGTTAAGACCCAACCCCTGGCTCTATTGATCAGCCCTAGACTTAAGGCTCTCTAAATCTGTTTTCTCATCAGTAAAGTGGGGATAATAATATCTACTTATGGTATTAATTAAATAATTAAACCAGTTAAATAATGTAAAGTGACTAGAACAATGGCTATTTCTTAAGCATAAACAAATCTTAATTATTTTTGTTATTTTAAATATGTGTTAATTTTCAGTAAAAATTCTTTTTTTTCATTGGTAAATTTTTTTATCATGCTTTCATTTGCAAATTTTATTTTTCAAATATAGGCTTCCTCCTTCATGGCTTTGTGAAGATTTCTGAAGTTGACAAAGGGATAATGTGTGTGTGTGTGTGTGTGTGTGTGTGTGTGTGTGTGTGTGTATTCTTAATCATATATATCCTAAGTCGGAATTGCAGTAGGTTGTGTCACTCTGCATTGAGGCTTGATCTTTATGCAAATTTAACTTATATATTTAATTTCCTATCCATTTAAAAAAATATTTTTGGCAGAAATTAGTTTGGTTTACTTTGGGCTTTGGTTTTTAAAGAGACCCAAACTGTCTGAACTTGATATATGCATATCATGTACACATCAGATGTCATTTTATTTTATCTTTTGCAGTTTTTATACATTTTCTTTCACTTAAACACTCTGTATTTTTCTGTTTATTATTAATATGTTCACATAGTTCATAACACAGGACCCAAAGGACTGTAAGATGAAGTCTTTGTTTTATAATATTACTTTTCCTACTACTACTATATTGTGTAGTTTATGTACCAGCATTCGATGTAGAACAATTAGTTTAACGGTTAATTATAAGTCTGGCTTGGGTGGACTATTTTTTCTGATATTTACTGATCTTGGAAAGGTTCACATCACTACTAGATGTCAACAAAGGTTGACCCTCTAAGTGGCATTTGAAACAGTAATCAGAAAGATGTCATAAACTGTTTAAGAGGAATATTTGAGTGAATTTGTCCTCTTGATGCCTTAGCTAAATTTCTTAATTAATATCTCTTTAGATAATATATGTGAACTCACCAGGAAGACTTGCTGTTATCTCATTTCTGACCAAAAAATAATTCTCAGTGCTAACAGGTCTTCTTTAAGAAACGCTTATTTTATCATCCTTTCATATTTTAATACGTGCTTATAGAACATAGTTGAATTTTTCTAAATAATTATGAAGGGTTTTCTTGCAATTGAACGGAAACTATACATTTGTTTTTCTGCATTTATTTTCTCACTACAATGCTAGAAGAATTCACTTCTGCCACCCACCTAAATCAATGACTAGGCCAGTGGTTTTTAATTCATAAACAAGGCATTTTTCCTTTTAATTTCATCTCCTACATTAAGATCTGCTTTCATGTTTTTTGTTTTTTAGTTCTTGCCTGGTGATTTTATTAGGCTCACAGCTCTATGGTCCAGCTTCTAAAATTGTCAGCTTAAGTTAGAAATATGTGTCATGACAATCTTTCCAAAGTATTAAGAAAAGCAGAAATTTGGTGACATGAGAGCTTGAAGAAAAAGAAAGTTAGCAAAGACTGACAATAGTTAGATTGATTCTTGGCAGTGCTGGAGATATGAATTTTGTCATTATTATTATCATTTTTTTCATTCCTGGAAGCGGAGAGTAATTTTGGAGGTAATTATAACTTCATATATTTAGCGCTTATTTTGTCATTTTCTCACAAAGCATGTATATATTTAAGTAAACTAAAAAGTCTTATTTAATTAATAGAATATTAAAAGAAAAATTATTTAATTTGTTGCCTACTATATCCATATGGCAGCTTTCAAATGCATCCTTTCATTCGCTGTCAGCATTCATGTACATACAACACTACATAATATACATATGTATGTGTATACACACACACATATACACAATCCATCTTTATTATTTGTGGAGTTCATTTTTGTGAATTGACCTATTTGCTAAAATTTATTTGTGACTCCCAGACCAATATGGGTGGTGCTTCTCTGGTCATTCATGGACATGCACAGAGTGGGAAAAAGCGTGAGTTGGTCCCACGCACATCTTCCTCCAGCTCAGGTTAAAGAGTGGCATCACCTTCTTGTTTCAGATCTCCTAATGTAAATACGTGTTTTTGTTCACAGTCTGGTGACTTTTTCACATTTTTGTGATTTTTGTTGATTATTTCTCTATTTAAATTGTTCTCCAAGTGTAGTGCTGAAATGCTATCTAGTGTTGCTAGGCACAAGAGTGCTGCAATGTGCCTTACAAAGGAGATATGCTTGTTAGATATGCTTCATTCAGGCATGAATTACAGGGCTGCTGACTGTGAGTTCAATGTCATTCAGTCAGCAATATATATTAAATAAGGTGTGTTGAAACAGAAACACACATAAAACAAGGTTATATATTGATCTGATGACAAGCATATCACCAGAGTCTCCCTGGAACCTAACCCTGTATTTTCTCTAGGAGTGATAATTCGGTATTCATTGATACAGCATTTATGGTGACTTTATAGAATGTTACTACCACAAATAATGTGAATAAACTCTATATCCCTTATTATGTTTGATATTTATACTATTCACATGTATATCTAATCATATGTGCACCTATTCACACACATAAGTACACATTTATTTTTAATTAGCTCCCTAGTTACACTACCAAAGTTTGAGGAACACTGGTTTATTAGGATATGAAGTTGAAGGACATAAGACTTTACAGTTTAGATCCAATTGGCTAACGAAGGTGCCTAGAATTGTTTCTCTTTTTCTTGTGAAATAGCCATTCCAAAAATTCAATCAGTGTATTATTTTAGTAATGACTCATTTTGTGGTGGTTAAACTGACTCTAGACACTTTCCATCATGAACCTGTGGTTTCTCATTTCTGCTTATTGTTGTCATCTTCTCTGCCAGCTGACATTTCCCTCTCTTTTCCTATGAAATTTTTAAGCAGAAAGAATGGAGTGAAATATTTAAAGTGTTGAAAGGGAATGGAGGTAGAGAAATCACATGCTTTCTTCTTTAGATTGGGAGCCAAGGATGTCTCCATTTACTAGTCTTTTTAGATATCACACTAGATGCTCTAAGTAATGCAATAAGTTAAAAAAATAAAAGCATACATGGTGGTTTAGGACTTTATCCACAGAAGAAGTGATTTCTAATTAGAAAAATCCAAATAATTGACAAAAAATTTCTGCAATGAATAAGAATCTATAGTGTGGTTGCAGGATATAAAGTTAATGTATAACAGTCAATTGTTTCCTATCTACTAGTAATGTAGAATTGAAATGTTTTGTGTGTTTGTTTTTTGAGATGGAGTCCTGCTCAGTTGCCCAGACTGGAGTGCAGTGGCGCAATCTCGGCTCACTGCAACCTCTGCCTCCCGGGTTCAAGCAATTCTCTTGCCTCAGCCTCCTGAGTAGCTGGGACTACAGGTGCATGCCACCATGCCTGGCTAATTTTTGTATTTTTAGTAGAGACGGGGTTTCACCATGTTGGCCAGAATTGTCTTGAGCTCCTGACCTCGGGATCCGCCCGCCACGGCCTCCAAAATTTCTGGGATTACAGGCCTGAGCCACCGCGTCCAGCCTGAAATTTGTTTTTAAGATCTCACTATGTTGCTCAGGCTGATCTCAAACTCCTGAGTTCAAGATACCATCCCACTGTAGTCTGCCAAGTAGCTAGAATTACAAGTGCCTGCCACTGTACTCAGATCAATTGAAATTGGAAATTAAAAACACAATGCCATTTACATTAATAACAAAAAATTAAATGTTCAATTATTAATCTAACAAAATGCAAGATCCATTTGAGGAAAACAATGAAACTCTACTGAAAGAAATCAAAGAAGATCTAAATTAATGAAGAGACATTCTATGTTCAGGGATAGTAATATTCTATATTGTGTTAAGATACTAGTTCTTCCCAAACTGATGTACAGATGCAATGTAATCTCAATCAAAATACTAGCATAATTTGTCATGATTGCCAAAAACCAGAAGAAATCAACATGCCCTTCATTAGTTAATGGATAAACAAAATGTGGCGTATAAGAGAATGCTATTCAGCAGTAAAGAAGTGAAGATCCTAAGCCACAAAAAGAGTTGGAGGAAAGTTAAATGTATACTGCTAAATAAAATAGTAAATTTGAAAAGGCTATGTACTGTATAATTGTAAATATATAACACTCCAGAAGAGACACAGCTATAGAGACAGTAAGATCAGTAGATGCCAGTGGTTTGAGGAAGTGGAATTGGGGTAGCGCACAAGGGATTTAAGGGTAATAAATCTGTTCTCCATGACAGAATGGCTACATGACATTATGGAGTCATCAAAACCCTAAAACTGTAAAATATTAATAGAAAATCATAATGTAAATGGTAGACTTTAGTTGTTAATAATAATAGAAGAGTTTATTAGGCAACAAATGTACCACACTAATGTAAGACGTGAATGATAGGAGAAATCATGAGCAGTAAGAGGTGGTTCATGGGAACTCTCTGTACTATCCTCTCAATTTGTTGTAAACCTAAAACTAGTCTAAAAGATAGAATCTATTAATTTTTTTAAAGCTGATATTAAATATTTAATTTTTAAAAACATAATTTTGTCTCATCTTTTACTTTCTTGTGTCAAATAATGAAAACTAGTTTAAAAAATGATCATTACCAGTTGCTATAGAAATACTGAGATGACTTGTACAAGTGTGTAAAATAATCAATTGAGATAAAAATTGACTGCAGTGATGCTTAAGGAGCTAGAGGGTATTTTAAGTAGTGGAGAGGACGAGAGAGGTAGTGATTCCAATAGGGGAAAGAGCATGTGTTGACTCATGAAGATGGAGTAACGATGTTGTGAGACAATAAAGTGGGAGGCAGTGGCATATGATAGAGGTTAGTTAGAAAAGTAAGTTAGGTTAAAGTTATGGAGAAGTTTTGATGACAGGGGAGGTGTATCCAAACCTGCAGGCACAGCAGTAATATGAACAAAGTAGTGTTTTAAGGATTAAATAATGCCCAAGGGAATATACTTAGTCCAATGTCTGGAATATTGAAGGGACTCTATAAATGTTAAATTTCTTATTTTTTTCAGATAATTATTTTAATATTTAAATTAACTCTCAAGCAATATTAAGTGGGTGATTCATAATAACCAATCACTTGGGATAAAATATAATTAGTACCCTTAATTAAAATTATGGTAAAATATACTTTTCCTCCTTCAGTCACAATGCTAATTGATTAATGCATATGTCATAATTTATTTAGATTTCAAGCTTCTAGAGGGAAGATTACTATAGTTTTATCATTAGAAACAAAACTTTCTATATAGATTGGTTATTAATTAAATATTGCTTAAGTATTAAATGAATCATTAGGATGCAATTGATAAGATATGATTAGAAGTCAAACTGATTAAAATGCTCTGTAATTTAGATGATCCATGCTGCTCTTCACTTTTCAGGTAAATAATAACTAAATTATCTTTCTCCAATAGGCTGAGGGTATGATGATTCTTTAAGTGTCCATTACTTGAAAAAAATTATTTAACAGACATATGTAGAGGATTTTCTTATATAAACTAAAATGTCTTCAGTTGATTCTCTACTTAATACAATTTAATTTCCACAGATCTTTGTGACATTATTTGAGCATTTAATGAATATTTATAGTTATTCACCCAAAAATCTAGTCCAAGTGATTTACAGTGACTCAGAGCCTTAGAGAAGAAGAAATGAGGAGGTCTAATAATGAGGCAAGGACCCTACAATGGCCAAAGAGTTTCATGATCTGGGGAATGTAATTCGTGTAATTACAAAGCTTCTGTGAGTATCTGACTGCTAATTCACCTATTCACAGTTAAATAAAGAAATAAAAAAACTTTTGGGAAAAGAGGTCTTTCTATCTTCAAGCAGGCATTTTAGACTGCTATTTCTCTTCTTCATTTCTGTGAGATTTCATTGTTCAGTCTAAAATCTGAAATGACAACTTTTGATGTATAAAATCCAATATTAAAACTTTGAATTTCTAAACTTCCTCAAGATTGTTCCAAGTTAATTTCAGCATGATTTTTTTCAGTGTATTAAGTGCTTTCTGGTTTTTTATTTATTTATTTTTTTTGGGTGGACAGAGTTTCACTCTTGTTGCCCAGGCTGGAATGCAATGGTACAATCTTGGCTCACTGCAACCTCTGACTCCTGGGTTCAAGCAATTCTCCTGCCTCAGCCTCCCAAGGAGCTGGGATTACAGGCATGTGCCACCACGCCCAGTTAATTTTTTGTATGTTTTTAGTAGAGGTGGGGTTCCACTATGTTGGCCAGGCTGATCTCGAACTCCTGACCTCAGGTGATCCGCCCACCTCAGCCTCCCAAAGTGCTGGGATTACAGGTGTGAGCCACTGCACCCAACAAGTGCTTTCTACTTTAAAAATACATATTTCAGCCGGGCGCGGTGGCTCACGCCTGTAATCCCAGCACTTTGGGAGGCTGAGGTGGGCAGATCACGAGGTCAAGAGATCGAGACCATCCTGGCCAACACGGTGAAACCCCGTCTCTACTAAAAATACAAAAAAATTAGCCGGGCGCGGTGGCACGCGCCTGTGGTCCCAGCTACGCGGGAGGCTGAGGTGGAAGAATCACTTGAACCCAGGAGGCGGAGGTTGCAGTGAGCCAAGATTTGGCCACTGCACTCCAACCTGGCGACACAGCAAGACTCCGTCTCAAAAAAAAAAAAAAATGTATACATATTTCAGAAGACACTACTCATCACCCCCCAGTATTCTTTACTATCCTCATTGGATTCAATTGATTAGATTTAATTTATTAGATATTTAATTCTAAAACTCAGTAGACATGAATCACTTAAAGTTACTATGATTAATTCTTATTAAAGGTATTTGTTTATATAAGTTACAAATATTATTTTTTAAAATCAGCTTATATATTTATACCTTGACTAGGTCCTTGACCATGTTCAAATCAATCTGCCTTTTTGTTTCTCTCTCTGTGATCAGTGTTGAAGTGGTGTCCCCATCACAATATGGAGGACTCAGCCTATGTTATACAGGACAAAAGGGAAAACAACTTCAGATAATCTGCATGAATCAAAGTGTTAAAGTAGTTTCGGTTCAGTCCTATAGATCCAGACTCCAGAAGAGTTGGGGACAGCAAAAATACACTACAGATTTACAGTTTTTGTCCGTAACATGATAAACTAAAGAAAGCTAATTATCTACTTCTAATTAATTCTCATCAGCATAAGGGGCTGGCCTCATATTTACCCTAAAAGATTTGAAAGGGGTTGCAGGTTAATGTAAGAAAATAGTCTCCCAAAAATGCAGTCTCACAAAATGGAGAAAGAATTCCAATAAATGTATTAACTGATTTGAACATTACATTTCATTGATACAGTGTTGTGTTTCATGGTACTGGTAACTGATAGAAGTTGAAGAACGAGGTTCTGGAATGCAATTTTAGTTGGCATAACTCGGAGACAGAAGTTCTTTCATATTCCCTCTAAAGTATTTTACAGAATATATTATTCAAATTCTTTACCTCCTAACCCACCTCCCCAATACATTAGAAAATTTTATTTATTAAGCAGCCTAAAAGAAGTGAGATACCTTTAAGATCTTGCTTATACTATAGAAGATAGGGAGAACAGAATGCATGAACCAATTCCCAGAAAATGTTTGCAGGTGAATAGCAAAGTGAGTGTATAGCTGGTTGAGTCATAAGACATCATGAAGATTTGTAGCTGGCTGATATCCCTGAGGTATTTTTCAGAATGGTTTGAACACATTTAGAGACTTCTTGAGGAAGTTATTTCTTCAAGACTTTTTGCGTGTGTGTGAAACCAGAATGTACTGCAGCACACAGGCTACTGCAGAGCAGTTCTCAAACTTAAGCATGCAGAGTCACTTGAAGGGCTTGTGAAAACACAGATTGCTGGGCTTCATCTCAGAATTTTTTATTCACTGAGCCTAGGATGGGACCTAAGAATTTGCATGTCCAGCATGTCCTCAGATGATGCCGATGCTGCTGGTCTGGGGACCCCACTTAGGGAATACTAACTGCTCTGGAGCAAATTCAGTCCACTGAATAGCCACAGATTAACTAAAAAGCTTGGTAGTCAACAGAATTGTACCTTCTAAATCCTTTTTTAGCAATACCTTTCTAAGAACTTCTTGAATTTTAAGCCAGCTGTCTGGCTTCCATCTGTGTCCCCTTGGAGTCCTTCAAATAACATGTTGCTAAATTTCATTCCCTTTTTATCATGTCCTGTTTTTCCCTGGGTTGATAAATCTTTGAAATTGTTCAAAAATGTTCAATAATTTGATACAGTGCTCTTGGCCTTGATAGAAATGAGATACTATTAGAAATTATAGGGTTTTTTTGTTAAAAAAAAAAAAGACAAAGGTAATATTTTTAAAATTAAATTTTAGATAATTACCACTTGCATACCTCAAACTAACAGTATTTGTGACTTGTGCATGAAATATATATCAAATGAAAATATTATCTCTGCATTCATGCCCGTTTCACATTCAGTTTTTTTTTTTTTTTTTTTTTGAAACTTAGGAATTGGACTGGATTATGCTAACATTTCTGAAAAATAACTGCAACGTACCTCCTCCAAACACCTGAGGAAACAGAAAAAAAGCATGAATAATTCCCCTAATACTCATTTGAAACTCTACATTAATACACACTTTCCTCAAACGCATGGATTGAGCTAATTATTTACTTTAAGGCATACAAAGGTGCTATATGTAGAAATTAAAATTTATCTTAAAAACATTTTTTTGGTGGGGCGTGGTGGCTCACACCTGTAATCCCAGTACTTTGGGAGGCCTAGGCAGGCAGATCGTGAGGTCAGGAGATCAAAACCATCATGGCTAACACGGCAAAAACCCATCTCTACTAAAAATACAAAAAATTAGCCAGTCATGGTGGCAGGCACCTGTAGTCCCAGCTATTCAGGAGGCTGGGGCAGGAGAATGGATTGAATCTCAGATGTGGAGGTTGCAATGAGCCGAGATCACGCCACTGCACTTCAGCCTGAGAGACAGAGCGAGATGTGTCTCAAAAGAAAAAAATTGTTATCTCTGCTTTCTACTTCTCAGCCGCACACAGTATATGTTTTTCCCCTTTGTCATTTTATTTTTCATTATCTTATTTCTAATTATACAGTCTTGAAAGAAAGGATATTTGAGTATATTTTTCATGAATGTTGTATGGAGATGTCATAATCTGTCTCATCTACTTTTAGAGGTAAAAATCCCTGATGGAAAAGACATTGTCTTCCAATTCAACATGTACCACGTGACTTCTAGAATTCTTTAGGTATTTAATAACCTTTACATCACCATCATTGATATTATTATCATCAATCATGGAAACTCTTCTCAGATCTGATTCAATTAGATGTGGAAAAAAAGAAGTCTTTTATGTTTCTAGTTGCTGTGCAGCCCTAACAGCTTTCTTTTAAAAACACATCTGCTCTCTTTCAAGTAATTTTTGTGTGCCTCTCAGATCTGTAATGGTGGTACCTTCAAATTAGTGACAGAGAAGATAATTGAAATGAGCTAGCAGTTACTGATGAAAGTAAGTGTTGGGTTCAGCATGACAGTACTAACCTGTTTCCACATGGCTAACCGGTATTTCACAAAAGTAAATCATCATTGAAATAGAGTCATTCTCTTAATCATCTAATGGTTCTATTACTTACCTATAGACAAATGCACACAGAGCACCCTGCTGTCTTCAGTAAGGTCATTCAGTAATCATTAGAGTCAAGTAAACAAGGGTTATACTGTCCTTCTCAACATCGTAAACTTATATGCTTATATACATCCTATAATTATGGAGCAGAAATATAAAATATAAAATGAGTTTCATTGATACATAGATTTACAGAGCCTATAACCAGAGACACCATTTGTCCCTTCTAAAAGCTAAAATAGTTTAGAACCTGATAGATGTGTTGAATTAATTTTCATCTATGGACTGCTTTGTTCAAATGTAATTTATCTGGTAATATTTTATGTGAAAGAGATAAAAGCCTAAATTGTGAATGAAGTTAGGTTGGGAGGTCGGCTGGTTGAACTGCTTTTTACACCTGCAATTCCCAAGAAGCTTCCACAGTAAGTAAGCCAAGGGATGTCAAGCAGCATAAAAATTTCACTATTTGAAAGTTAATCAATGGTCAGTTTTTTTTTCTCCAAAGCATTTATTACAATATAACATACCATGCACAGTATTTTCTTTTCTTATTAATTACTCTAATTGGGATCTAAGTTCTATAAAGGGAGGAACATTTTTGTTTGGTTACTACATCCTAGGTACTCAAAAGTATTTGTTGAATGAATGAATGCATGGATGAATATGTTGACTAATTAGTGGAGTGAAAGAACAAAATTAGATTTCCGGAATCAAAGAAAAAGTGAGATGCAGTCACTGACCCAAAAGAGCACACAGAGTAGTTGGAGCAGATTAAATGTCCAAAAGAAACAACTAATAATGTAAAGCCAGTGCATACTTGATAGCTTTCCAATGGTAGAGGAACAGTGTACTAACGTAATTCAGAAGAGAGGAAACTGGGTCAAGTGGACCAGGGAAAAATCAATAGGGAAAATGAAGAAGGAAAGTAGCTAACTAAATGTATGGCCTTAAATAATTTGCTTAAACTATCTGGGTCTCACTTTCCCCATATCAAATGTTTTTATAGCTAAGTGACCAGCAAGAACCCTGGGAGTTTTAGGCAAAAAAAAAAAAAAAAAAGAATCTTTGAATGGATGGTGAAAATCCAAACTATATTGGAGACAATTTGTCGGCAAATTTACCTTGGTAACTAAGTAAAGTGTAGGATGTTATGAACTCTATACTATACTACATTACACTATTGCATGGCTGCAGTAGGAACTTAGTTGACAGAATTAAACTGAAGTTCAAGAAAATTTCGTAAAAGTAGAATTAATTTTAAAAATACTTTTTTTTGCAACTCAGGATGAACACAAATTTAGAAGTGGTGTACTGTAGCAGTACTGCAGATGAAATAGCTCAGCTTTTTTACTGCACAGAGGTTCACTTGTGGGTAAATCTTAACTATACCAGGCATAGTTTCCTTCTATTTTCTTAAACTTTTAAGCACTGTCATGCTGAACCCAGCACTTATTTTCATCAGTAACTACTAGCTCATTTATTTATCTATATAATAAAGATATAGAAAAGTATACAATGTGTTCAGCGTAATGGAATTTTACACAGTGAACATATGCACATAAGCCACTCCTAGGTATAAGAAAATGAAGCTACTAGCACTATGGTATAGAGGGCCCTTCTGGTTGTTACCCACTCCAAAAGCAGCAACTACAGATACTGATTTCCTGTGCAATTGATTAGTCGTTTTCCGTTTTGAACTTCCTATAAATAGAATCTTACATGATGAACTATTTTCTTGTTTCTTTCACTTAATATTGTGTTTATGATATTTATGAACTTATAACTTCAATGACCAATATTTTTGGACTTAAATAATCTTACTTTTTAAATAATAAAGTTGTATTTTCATTATGCCATGAGTTATGCTGATTCAATATGCCAGTCATGCCATTACTAAATCAAAACAAATTTACATCTTATTTACAAACAGAAAGACAAAACCCAATAAAATTTGAATACCAACGTGAATGTGACTTATGATGCTATTTTACTGAAATTAAATTAGATATGCAACTGACTATTTCAACAAGAGTTCATTTGAATTCAGCTTGCCTATTTTGTTTTTAACCAAAACATCCTAATTCTTTTCTTTTGATTAAATTTATATGAATTTAAGGTGCACAAGATTAGTTTTGTTCCATGGATATATTGCTTAGTGGTAAAGCCTAAGCTTTTAGTGTAACCATTACCCAAATACTGTACATTACGCCCATTAAGAAAATACCCCAGCTGGATGACATGGCTCATGCCTATAATCCCAGCACTTTGGGAGGTGGAGGCAGGTGGATCACTTGAGGTCAGTAGTTCGAGACCAGCCTGGCCAGCATGGTGAAACCCCATCTCTACTAAAAAATACAAAAAATAGCCAGGCATGGTGGCACATGCCTGTAGCCCCAGCTTCTGGGGAGGCTGAGTACAAGAATCATTCAACTCAGGAGGTGGATGTTGTAGTGAGCTGAGATCATGCCACTGCACTCCAACTTGGGTGCTAGGGTGATATCCTGTACCCCCGCCCAAAAAAAGGAAATCACTTATCCCTCATCCCCATCTTATCCTCACCCTTCCAAGTGTCCAGCATCTATTATTCCACACTCTTTGTCCATGTATACTCATTACTTAGCATCCACTTATAAGAGAGAATATACAGCATTTGACTTTCTGTTTCCACTTTTAAAAAATCAATGATTTGTTTTTTCCTCAATCTTATCTGCTTGTTGAGTAATTATTTAAAATTATTGTTATCCCTCTTTATTTTTAGTTCTCTTTTACACTCATTTAGTAATTTTATACTAAATATTAGAAAAAGTCTTAAAGATGTCTCAGCATCTTTGTAAAATTTTGCAAATTATTGGAAGTCTTAAAGATCTTTTGATAATACAGGCTATATATATATAAAGATAGATATTTATGTTAGACATTAAAACTGAAAAAGTTTTAAAACAAAGAATACACAACTACCTGTTACATTAGTCATCAGAGCGAGGATGATACTATGTTATGTTACCTTTAGAACACTTTACTATATAATTACAAGAGAATGAAAGAAAAAAAGCAAATAATATCTTAGTGTTGTTATGAAAATAATTGTCACTGTACACATTGCCTAAAAGTTTCGTTTTCTGGAACTTGCTATCCTGGAGATTCAACATAAATACTTAAATTACCAGAATCTACTGTAGATTCGTATTTTTTTGTGTAATTTCTGCCCCTTAATTGTGGTCTGAATGTAGTGACTCACTTCTCAGGAATAGAATGAAGCAAAAGTGGTGGGGTACAAACTCATGACTAAGTTTCAAAAAGACTTTGGCACGTGTGCATTCTCACTCCCTCTGGATTCACATGTTCTGGGAGAAGCCAGTTACCATTTTGCAAAGCAGCTTCGTGGAAAGGACCACATGAAGAGCCTGTAAGCAAATACTCCCCTAATTAAGCCTTGAGATGAATGCAGCCCCAGCCCAACCTTGATTGCAGCCTCCTGAGAGATCCTAATACCCAACCATCCAGCAAAGGCCTCCCAGATTCCTAATCCACAGAGACTGTGAGATAATAAATGTTTATTGTTTCCAGCTGCTAAATTTCAGTGTTGTTATACAACAATATATAACCTGGTATACCTGGTGCATGATTTCAATGCTTTACTTTCACATTTCTGTATTTTTATACCTAAATGCTGTTTTTTAATTCTGCAGAAGACTTTAGGCATTTATTTGTATTATTTAGTCAATTTGCATATTTATTCATAAATTTAAGTTTATATCTACTATCTTTACTATTTTCAATTTAACACACTTTTGTTACATTATCTGACATTCCCTTATTCTCTTATTTTGGATACTCAATTTTTAAAATTATATTAATTTCCTTGTATTAATGTGTTATGATTTTTTTTTCACTATTTTCTTTGTGGTTATCCTTGCAATTATGACATACATAATTATTTAAGTCAATCAAAAAATCTTACATTTTTACTTTCCCCTAGTAATTCTGAAACCAGAGAAAAAAATTAACTCAGCTGACTTATTTCTACATATTCTGCCTATGTTTTTGTTCCACATGTATTTAAAATATCATAAGACATTAGAATAATTATTCTTTATAACCAGTATTCATTGTGTTTAAGTACATGTTTACTCTTCTGTGTTCTTTATTCTATCATGTATTTTTCAGTTTCAAGAGTAGATCACTTTTTTTCTGCCTGAAAAATTCTCTTTGCTTTTATTTTAGAGTAGGCTTCCATGTGACAAATATTTCACTTTTGTTGTTTAAAAATGAACTTCATATTTTGCCTTCATATTTGAATAATATTTTCACCAGAAATATAAATCTTGTTTGACATTTATTCTATGTCAGCATACTAAGGAGATCATAACAATAGACAATGGAATGTCTACTGATTTCTATAATTTCTGTTATGTGTTTATCTAAATATTACTGCATTTCCTTCCTTAACTGCATCTTAGCCTCAAGTTTTGGGTGGATGTGTCATAATGCTTTCAAACAGCGGGTTTAAAAACAATTTTACCCTGTTTTTATAGTTGTTCTAATGGCCAGAAGCAGAAATCTAGGTAGTCATTTTTAAGTAAGGATTAATTTTCCAATTTTGCTAGACATTCTACTTAATATAATAAATTTGTTGGGTTGGTGGACTTTGTCTTTTGTAGAATAAAAAGAAACGTGGTTGCAGTCATTTCATAATTTGAACATATTTCCATTGTGATTAAATAATAACATTGCCTTTGAAATTGTGTTTATTACACTTTGCATAGGAAGAACATTAAAATCAAAAATGGTAAGGACAAACAGAGATAAACTCATTCATTATGCCTTATGGCTGCTATGTACAATGTATCTCTGGGGAAGAATGAGACATAGGGAGAATTGAGTCTAGAAAAAAATAAGCTGATGTAAACTTTTAGGGAAAACTGACAGCCCTTTCATCTAGATGGGATTTTATTCCACAGAAAAATGAAGAGTTACATAAATCACATTAGTTATAATAAGATCACAAACCATGATCACAGTGTGGTTTAGAAGGACACAGCTTTTACAAAACACAAAGAACAGGAGAGTAATATTAAAAATGGAGAAATTATTGAATAGTCTATTAAAACTTGAAGTAAGTGAAAGTCGATTTAGTGCTGAGAAGTGTCACTAGAAATAGAAAAGATGAAATGGAGTTACATATTTCAAGGAAGTAGGCATTGAACGTTATTACAGATTGGATATGGAAAGGAAAAGTACAAGATGAGTAGGGCACTAAATTATTTAATAGTTTATTAAATAAAAATTAAATAATTTGTATATACAATTTATGTTGTTAGAAATTTACATATTCAAGAGCATTGTGATCAAAGCTAATTCTGAGGTTCTCTTAGCACTCATGAAAGTAGATAATCACTATTGAAGAAGGCTGGATTTATGATATGGCATTAGAGGCAAAGGGAGGGTTCTTTTGTAGAAGAAACATGTTTGTATAACAAAATGGTGTCTTTGTACTGGGCTATGGGTATTGCAGTAGACCCAGGGAAGAAGCACTACGGGCCCAGTGGGAACCTGAAATACTTTTTGTGTGGACTCTGGTGGAAATTATTCATCACTTCTTTATTTAATGACTTATCCTCTGATACAAAGCCAGCTAGCACTGGGGATTCATTGGCTAGTAACAATGGCAAAGAATAAGACACATAAAAACTAGTAAAAGTGGAATTATGAAATCTATGCCTTTCAGCTGTATTCACTACGTTAATTTAATGTGGTAATTCTTAGCAAAGGAACTAACATACCTAACATGACCTGGGGAAGGAGTGAATGTTTTGTAACTGTTGGATGTTTGATGAAAAGCCATAGTAATTGTTAAAGACTTCTAAAAAACTTACAGTTTATAGGCAAATAAATAGCGATGTTGCTGGTATTATAATTAATACAGTTATTTTGTGGGAAATTAGGAAATTTTTGTAAAATGAAAATGGAAAAACATTATTATCTTGCCATACAGAGATAATGACTGATAATATGTTAGAAATAAGCTTTCATATTTTTCCCTAAATTTATCCCAATAGGCTCAAATCGGTTTAGGAATAGAATCAGAATTCTAAGAACAATGTATAGTTTTCATAAAATAAGTGAGTATTCATTTATTTAGCCATGGAAATGAATGCAATAAAAATACTCTAATTTGAAAGCTTCCCATTTGTTATTTTAATTAAATCAAGTAAAAAGCATATATTCTTATAATATGAAAACATATTATAAAAGTTATTCTTTGAATATTGGAAGCACACATTCCTTACTGTAAGTTGGAAGATGAATCTTTCATCAACAACTCTGAACAAAATTTTGAGAACATTTTCCACATAATATTCAATATTCAACATAGTAACTATTTTTAAAATCCATGATCACCTCTATGACTTTAGAAAGCAAAAAGAGATTCCTTGGTGATGGCAAACCCCATTGAATTAGAAGCATCTATGCCTAAAATAGTAGTCCCTTTCCTGGAGTCATTTTCATTCTTTCCTACAATCACAGGATGCTTGCCTCATTCAGTGACCAGTAACAAGTCATCTCAAATACAGAGGCAAATAAACAAATAAGACTCATTTAACATTTTAGCAATGCTAACACTGTAAAATGAAGGTACAAACCCAACAAGCAGAAAAATTTAAACCCAAAGAGAGAGATTTATATGAGACTAAGGAGAAAAAATTGAAATAAATATAATTTATCTTCTCAGAGATATTTGAAAGGCTGTGACATTCAAAAGAAGAAATTGGTGGGGAATTATAAAAGTAAAAATATGATTTTTGAAATAAAAATCTCAATTAATTGGCTGAATAACAGGGATTATGGCTGAAAACAAAATTAGTAGGCTAAACAAATTAAGCTAAGAGAATCTCTCAGAATATCACTAAAAAAGATAAAAAGAAAGTTAAATAAAAAGTTACTGTGAGCATTAAATTTCTACATAGAAAGTGATCAATAAAAAAAAGTGATTTACAAATAAAAAATATAGAAAATAATAATAGAAAAAGAAAATACAGCTCTGAACTAAATTTTTATTTTTCATACTGAAAAGACAATTAGTAAACAGAATGAATAAGAAAGACTACATCCGGAGTGTATTAGTCTGTTTTCATGTTGCTGAAAAAGACATGCCTGAGACTGGGCAATTTCCACTTGGCTGGGGAGTCCTCACAGTCATGATAGAACACAAGGAGGAGCGAGTCACATTCTACATGGATCACAACAGCCAAAGAGAGAGAGAGCTTGTGCAGGGAAACTCCCATTTTTAAACCATCAGATTTCATGAGAATTATTCACTATCACAAGAACAGGACAAGAAAAATTGGACCCCATGATTCAATTATCTCCTACTGGGTCCCTCCCACAACACAAGATGAGATTTGGGTGGGGACACAGAGCCAAACCATATCACAAATACATATAATGAAATATTAAAGTTCATTGATAAAATGAAAAGTAAGTGATTCTAGACAAGAAAACAGAAATGAGGATTCAATTAATATGCTTCTGCTCCATTAAAAGGGGGACAAGAAAACAATAAAATCTGTAAAAATCTAAAGAAGACAGTGTTGACCTACGAAATATTCATAGAATTATATAATCATATGTAAAAGGAAATATTGCAATTTTTAATATTTGCAAATGCTTAGAAATCTTACCACTCATAAACGATCATGGAAACAATTACAGAAAGATACAGTCTAACAAAACTGAAAACAAACCAAAAATCTGTGGAACCCAAGAAGCAATGGCAGGCTACAAAGCCAGTAAATCTTTTCAATTATAAATGTTTACTGAAAAAAAATGCATGTGTGTTTGTGTATGCATAACAATACCATGGAACTAAAACAATATTGGTTGAAAGCATGAGAAGAAATAATATAACCAGTAGGAAACCGGCAATGTATTAGACAAATAAATCAATGTAATAGAGTAGAATAGTTTATAAATAGAAATATATAGAGATATAAATTTACCACATAATAAAGGTAGCTTTTCAAATGAGAGAAAAAGTCTATTCAACAATTGGCTATAAACTTGGATTTATATATCTACATACTTCCTTTCCATGGTCAGTACCAATAAGTCATGTGGAAACAAATGGCTATGCATTTGAAGTTATGTATCTTCAATACGTAATTCCCCAAAATAAATTCCAGATGAACTTTAGGCCTTTTGGAAAGAAAGATACTCAAAAGAAACTTTGGGAGAATATGTATACAACTTTGGTTTGGGAAGGGTTTTTATTTAAATATTCAACAAATCATGGCCATGAAATTAATGACTCATAAACTGACTGCTTATAAATGTAAGCTTTAAAATAATGAAAGTTACCAAAACAAAGTTAAAAATAGTTTATAGACTGGGAAAAGTATTTAAACATTTATAATAAATAATTTTATTTGAAATAAATGTATACTACAAATTATTTAAAAAGCAAAAACATATAATCTCATAGAAAAAGAAGCAAAACAAATGAACAGTGTACAAAAGGTAAAATATAAAAGGCCAAGAAACATAAAGAAAATCATTCAAACTCACTGATAATCTGGGAAAATCAGAATAAAAATACAATTAGATACATCAAACAGTGTATTAATAATTTCACAGTTTGACAATATCAATTGAGGTGAGGGCACAAAGAAGGTACTCTCTTAGATGAGGATGATCAGCGGTAGTGTTAATTGGTATAACCATATTGGAAGACAATTTTGAAGAATTGATTTATACTGCAGCTCTGATCTACCAATTTCACTTCTTAGTATTCACTTAAGAGAAATATTTAATATATGACTGGAGTAGCATGTGAAGATGTTTTTACTAAAGTATTATTTAGAAAAATGAAAAGATGTGAGACTACGATTTTTCTTCAGTGGAGAAGTAAGTAACATGGGCAAATCTCAAAAACAATTTAAATGAAAAAAGTAAGTTGCAAAATGACACACTTCTATCATTTACGTGAAAAAAAGCTAAAACAAAATGTGTGTATATGTGTACATGTGTGTGTACAAATGTCTGTAATCGTATAAATGTATTAATCAGTAAACTATTGATCATCGATAGTTACCTCTCACAAGTAAACTTAAATTGGAAATAGTAAAAACAAAAGGAGCATAAATATGTTTTAGGTTGTCTAATATTTTATAATGATAATGTATATTTATGGTACTTGTGTAACTATAAATTTTAAAACTTAATATAGTTTTGATACATTCAAAATAGTTTGTAATTAAGTAGCTTGCCTGTAACTAGAATGTTGTCATTGTAAGTGAATTAGGAAGATTAATAATTGAGAAATCACGAGTTATATTGTCTTAGAAGTTGAGTAGAATTTTTCCAGAAATGATGGAATGGGATTAAGTCTGTTGTTCTATTTTTTGGGGGGAAATTTAACATGGTAATATCTTGAAAATAACATCTGATCAAATATCTGTGTGTAAATAAGTAACAGTAACTGGAAAATCTTTTGGTCATCTTCACTTTAACTGATTAAACCCATCTCTTTGACTCTTTTTTTTTTTCAGCTTTATTGAGGTATAATTGGCAAATAAAAGTTGTTTATATTATATAATTTGATGTTTTGGCATACATTGTGAAATGATCACAACAATAAGGACAAAAAGCTAATTAACATATTCATCACCTCACATAGCTACCATATCCCCTTTCTTCTTTTTCTTCCTTTCTTCTTTTTCTTTCTTTCTCTGATTTTATGGTGAGAACATTAAAGATCTACTCTTTCAGCAAATTTCAAGTATATGATAGAGTATTGTTAACTGTAGTCAACATGTTATACATTAGCGCTCCAGAATTTGTTCATTTTGCATTAACCAAAACTTTGTGCCCTTTGGTCGACATCTTTCCTTTTCTCCCTCCTCCAGTTCCTGACAACCACTGTTCTTACCCTCTGTTTCTAAGAGTCTGACTTTTTAGGTTCCACATATAAGTGAGATCATGAAGTGTTTGTCTTTCTGTGGCTGGCTTATTTCACTTTGTGCAATGTCCTCCAGATTCAGCTATGTTATCACAAATAGCAGAACTTCCTTTTTGATTTAAGACTGAATAATATTGTATTATATATATGTATATATGTGCATATATATGTTTATATGTATATATGTGCATATGTATGTTTATATATATATGCATGTATATCACATTTTGTTTATCTGTACATCCACTGACAGACATTTAATTTAGTTTGATTCCATCCATCTCTTGGCTATTGTGAGTAATGCTGCAATGAACATGGAAGTACAGATATCTCTTCGAGATCCTGATTTCATTTCCTTTGGATATATATTCAAAAGCAGGATTGATGGACCACATGGTAATTCTGTTTTTAAGGTTTCGAGGAATCTTCATGTTGTTTTTCATAATGGTTGTACCAAGTTACATTCCCACCGGTGTAAATTAGTTGACAAAGTACACTACAAAGTATATACCGTGCAAAGGTTCCCTTTTTTCCGCATTCTTTCTAAAGTTGTTACCTTTTGTCTTTTTGATAGTAGCTGTCCTAATAAGTGTAAGGTGAAGTGTCATAATGGTTTTGATATACATTTCCCTGATTAGTTACATTAAGCACCTTTTCATATAGCCGATGGCCATTTATAAGTCTTCTGTTAAATGATGTCTATTCAGGTTCTTTGACCATCTCCTTGACCCTTTCTTCTTTACTTCCTCATTCAGATTCATATATGCTCACATCTTAAAATGTAGAGATTGATTAACATCTCAGCTTTAGACATTAATATTTTAGCAAATAAAAACAATAAATTTAAAGGCTAAGATAATATTAGCTTGTTATTCTCTAAAATTACCATTTTATTTGAAACACAATTTTTATTTTAAGTATGCCATGCCTCAATATTCAATATTGATTGTCGTAATATATCTTGATTTTTTAATGTTTATTTTTCCTTTGTTATTTTATTATTTTTGCTTTGGAAAATTAAAGCAGATACTATGATATATAAGAAATATCTTTTATATGCATATTAAAAAATGATCACATCTGATGTTATCTTATTCTAAGATGTAAGATTCTTGCCACAAAAGCCAGGTAAAGAGTTAAAGCAATGATCCGTGTAATTGAGGGAACAGTAGCTTTAGTTTGACGACCAACCTGAGTCAAGGTTTTACTACTGGAATTACTTAGGTTTACTTTCTAAGTCCCCAGAATGTCTCTTGTATTCTGGATGATTGATTAAAGAGTTACAGCAGTAAGCACAACAGAGCCACCATTATCCAATTCAAGGATATAGTATGTAGGTGTTAGTCACAATAAAAATGAATTGATACATGCAAGGGCTGCCAAAAAATGTGTAGTAGTTACCAATTTTTGCATGGATTGGAGCTATTGCAGAATTGCTATTTCTCTTCCAAACACAGCCATACAAAGAACATGCTTGTTTTGCTCTCCAGTGCCTCTCTAGTGCCTGGAACAGACTAGGCCCTCAGTAAATACTAGTCAAATTAATGAAATAAAGAGCTTAAAATTGTGAAATCAATTTGGTGATCATTAAAATGCAAAAATAATTTTCCTGTCAAACCCCAGGATGCTTTATCTTTCTTATTTTGCTTTATTTTTATTAGAATTTGACAATTGTTATAGTATCAATCTGTTTATTATGTTTCCCAACTAGAATCATGATTGTTAGGGATAATCATATAAAGACAAATATTATTGGCCCAGATACTATTATTTTTTATTTTCTACTGTATCCCAGCCAAAATATTCTGGCATGAAAACATATTCTGAACAAATGAGTAGAACAGGAGTCAAAGATACTCAACCACAGGAAGGTACAGTAAGTTTGATTCACATAAGCGCTACATCTCTAGTTTGTTTGCTAACCAAAAATCAGTGAGTAAACACAATAGAAAGTGATAATTAATTCTTCCAATATTTATTGACGGGTTGATTGATTCATTCTTTCATCATTCAATATAGAATATAAAAGTAGAATAGCAAATATTTAGGACATGGTTCCTAATTTCCTAGAAGGATTCTGTTAAATATTCAAGTTTAAGAAATAATTCTTTAGAAGTTAGGACTAGGTACTATAGGGAATATGATAAGAATAAACGATATTTAATTTCACTTCTATTTATGCAACCACATGTAAAACCAAAATTGATCAATTATGGTTTAATAGTTCAAAAATTGTTTTTCCTTTCTGTTATCCTGTTCCAGAGTATTCATACACACAATTACCCAGTTTCTTTTGGAAACTGAGCCATCATGTAAGTTAGAATAAATCTGTTCTGAGCTAAACCTCATGTATTTTAAAGTTAATTCTACTCATGCAAACACTTACAAAGTCAATATTTTAACAAATGCAATGCCATTTAAATGGAAGTATGTAAAGAACTGAAAGTCGAGTTTTTAAAAAATGTTTTAAAAAGTGATTTAATAAAATGAACAAAAGTACATAGAAATAAGTACCTATAAAGCAGACACTGTGAAAGAAGCTTGGGAATAAGAAAAATTACATTAATTATAATATTTTAGTATACGGCAAAAACAAAATGACAGTGTCATTTTAGAACTACACATCACAATGGAAAATGGTGTTGAAGAGGACTTTTCCATTCACCAAAATTCAGAGGTAGTATCCAAAGTTGAGATACTACAAAATATCAATTACCTCACATTCCAGAGAGAAATGAGTGCAATTGAAGCCCCACTGGTTCTTCTACACCCCAGCATCACTTTGGCCCTCACCTCCTTTGGCCCTTGCCTATGTACAGGAGACGAAAGAGTGGAGAAGGAATGGGATAAACAATCAGTTATTACTGTCATGTGACTTGGACTTGGAGGTAAAAATTCTATAGTTTTTCCTTTTTCATTCCTTCTCCAGGAAGAATGGGTGTCCTCTGGCCCCAACAGAATGACACATGGAGTTTAGGCATGAAACTGCCTTTCCATTCTGTATTTGTTATGTGTGACACTGCTGAGCAGCTTTCCATGCCTACTGGAGAAGGGAGGAAAAAATCAGTTACGGCAGAGTGGAAAGAAGATATCAGTGATGCAGTCTGAATTTCCATATTTAGTGTGTAATAACTATGGGTTTGCTCTGGTTTACATGGTTAACACTGAAGACAGCCATACCTAAATCAGTGGTCTTTTAGGGAGACACATCATGCAGCAAAAACTGTCATGAGAAATAAAATACTAAGAAAAGAGAAATGAAATCAGTGCACTTAGAGCTGCATTCACCATCATGTCAATTTAATGCGGTAATTCCAACAAAGCAACTAACACATCACATTCGACTAGTGGAAGGTAGTGTCTGTTTAATAACTGTTTCACGGCTTATAAAAAAGCATAGTAATTGCTAAGTAGCTCTAAAAACTTACAGTTTATGGAGAAACAGTTGTATGATAATTTCTTTTGTATTAAAAGTAACACATTGTATTGCCTCCAATTTCCTACTAGGATGGCTTGGCTTCTTTAGATGGAGGTCTCAAATAGTGTTGCAAGAAAACAATAGGAATACCACAAAGTTTTTTTAAGTCCTAGAAATTAGAAGTGTTATGACATCCCTTCTACTGAACATTCATTCTACTGGACAACTGCCAGCCCAGATTCACAGAGAGGGGGAAATAGACTCCATTTCTTATGGGAATGACAAAAATCCCATTGCATAGTGGGTACATACTGGATTGGGAGAAATTTGTGACCATATTTTGAAATCTACCACAGGTAACAAAACTATTAGTTGAGAACAATTAACATGGACATACTTTTCAACAACACTCTAAAAGAGACACGTAGTAGAACATGAGTATTGATTTCCAGTTACTAAAAGGCTGCTAAAATTGCTTGACCAACTGTGAGTAAAGAAAATATCTTTGTAATAATGGAGTTTGTATTTCTGTTTTTGCATTGTCCAAGTTCTGTTCATTCTCTTATGTCCTTATAAAACATGCCATTTTCCATTATAAGATTTATACTTTATCCTTAGGATAACACGAATAAATAGTTCTTATTATTATTCCCTTTTAAAAGATAAGGAGTCAAAGATTTAAAAAGTCTAAGTTACTTGCTAAGCCACATAGCTGGTGAATGGCTGAGCTGGAATCCAAATCCAGACAATCTGGCTCCAAGTCCATGCTCTTAACCACCATGGTTACTGCCTATTTGATTAATTTGGGGTCCTATTTTTATTCTCTTGTAGATTAGAATATAGCTTCTTATATCAGGGATTTTATTTTTGGCCTCTGCTAATGCACTCGTTCAAAATTCATGCTTAAAATAACATCTTAATCAGTGCGAAGTAGTCAAGGTCTGAAATAATTGATCTGCTTCAGTCATTACTGTGATTTGTCTGTCCTGTGTTGTACAGACCGTATAGTAAGTTATCCAGTCCAATATTTCAGGAACAGTCAGCCACCAGGGCCATCAATAAGTTGAAACTGCTCAGGCAGTGGGAGATGGAAAAAAACATAGGTTGCATAGTGGAAGAAGACACAGATTGGGACAGGGTTTCAAATTCTAGCTCTGCCATCTACTAGCTGGGAGACTTTCACCATGTTACTTAATCACTGAGGATAATAATAGAGTCTACTTGATAGCATGATTATGAAGATTAAATTTAATGAGTTCATATTTGTAGAAATGCTTGGAACTCTATCTTGGTGCTTTTTAGACAATTTTTAAAAATAGTATTTACTTCAGACAACCTAGCCCAGGCATTTGATGTATCTGGGCACTCAGTGCATCTGAAGTGTCTGGGGTGGTTAGATGTTAATCCAAACATGGGTTTTATTTGTCCCACTATCCAAGTTGTTCAACCTATTGAAAATACTGATCTTCCATTTGAGAGTTATCTTCGGTTCAGCTGAACTAGAGATGGGATTAGGAGATGGCTATGTCCTGCATTTTACCACCCAAAGAGTGGAAAAGGTATTTTTTTTTGTCCACATCCATACCCAGTATTAACCACAGGTGGGTTTCAAAAATTAAAGGGAAAACTTTCCTCACCTAGCCCCACCACGAGCCCTGAATGACCTGGGTGACAGTAGCCCCTTGACCTATCACATCTCATCAGCATCACATACTTACAAAATTCTCCCCATGGATGACAGATCATCAACCCAATAGTCAGGTAGCCCTATCAGTCTCCCTTTTCTGCACCGATGGACCTTTGCACAATGAGCTCTAGGCTGAGGTAGTTCAACTGATCTGAACTTTGAAATTAGAAAATGTGGGTCCAGGTATGGTGGTTCATGCCTGTAATCCCAGCACCAGGAGGTCAAGGCTGACTGATCACTTGTGGTTAGGAGTTCGAGACCAGCCTGTACAACATGGTGAAATGTTGTCTTTACTGAAAACACAAAAAAATTAGCTGGACATGGTGGTGTGCACCTATAATCTCAGCTACTCTGGAGGCTGAGGTGGGAGAATCAGCTGGAACCTGGGAGGCAGAGGTTGCAGTGATCCAAGATCATGCCACTGTACTCCAGTCTGGGCAATGGTGAGACTCTCAAAAGAGAGAAAGAGAAGGAGGGAAGGAAGGA
>CAUYLG010060761.1:0-16328 GCA_963573385.1 Cacajao melanocephalus | reverse complement strand
ATATCTTTGTGGTGTTCTCTGTATTACCTGGAGTTGAGTATTATCCTGCCTTACTAGGTTAGGAAAGTTTTCCTGAATAATATCCTGAAGAATATTTTCCAGCTTGGATTCATTCTCTTCATGACATTCAGGTACACCTATGAAATGTAAATTAGATCTTTTCCCATATTTCTTGGAGACTTTGCTCATTCCTTTTTACTCTTCTTTCTCTGATCTTGTCTTCTCCTTTCATTTCATTAAGTTGGTCTTCGACCTCATATCCTTTCTTCTGCATGATCAATTCAAGTGTTAAAACCTGTGCATACTTCACAAAGTTCTCATATTGTATTTTTCAGTTCCATTAGTTCACTTATATTACTTGCTAAATTGTCTATTCTCATTAGCATTTCGTCAAACCTTTTTTCAAGGTTCTTAGTTTCTTTACATAGGGTTAGAAGATATTCTTTTAGCTCACAGAAGTTTCTTATTATCCACTTTCTGAAGCCTAATTCTGTTAATGGAACATGCTCCTTCTCCATCAGGCCTTGTTCCCTTGTTGAGGAGGAACTGTGATCCCCTGTAGGAGAGGCATTCTGCTTTTGGGTATTTTCAGCCTTTTTATGCTGCTTTCTTTCCATCTTTGTGGATTTATCCACCTGTCATGTTTGTAATTGCCGGCTTTCAAATTGGGTCTCTGAGTGGACGTCCAACTTGTTGATTCCCAGCGCCCGAATCTGAGCAACCCACTGAGCCGGCTAAAACAGCGGCGTTGAGCTTCGTGGTGCTTTTCTGCCCCGGAATCTCCGGTCTGGCTTCCCTCCTCAGTCCCTTTTTCAATCAGCTGAATGGGCGACTCTGCCTTCCCGGAGCTCCAAATGTCGACCAGAAGGAGACCCAGTCTCGTTTACTCCACACCGAGAACCTCCACTCCAGGGCGCCGGCAAAACCACCGTGCCGGCCACAAGAGTCACGCTGGCGACCCATGGGGCTCCTCCGCTGGGAATCTCCCAGTCCGTGAGCAACAAAAATTCGTCTGAAAGTGTGGTGTCCACTCATTCTCTGCACTTTCACTGGGAGCTAAATCCTGAGCTGCTAGTAATCGGCCATCTTGGATCTCTCTCCACTAGTGTGCATTTTTAAAAAACTGAAAACAGTGAAAGAGACTCACAGCCCACTTACTAAATCGGAATCTGTCTTTTAGCAAGATCGCAGATGATTCATCTGCAAATTAAATTTTGAGAAGCATGGATCCGTGATTCATTGGCAATTACCAGTTGCACTCTCAGAAGAACAAGGTAAACAAAATAATGCTCTTGGCTTTGTCATAGAGAAATGCATTTCTAGTCACAGGAGAGAATATTCTGAAAAATAAATACAAATACATGCCAAGAATATAGAAAGCCAACCAATGTTTTTTAAATAAGGTCAACCCTGAATTGAGATCCTGCTTTACGGAAAAGTCAAGTCAAGATGATCGGTCCCACATCTTATCGTTAAATAGCCTTGAAATGTGTCCTATGAGGGAGGAATAGCATTATAATGCTATAAGCCAATTCAGATATAGTTTAATTAAGTAATATGCAAGGTCATGGAGCGTGACTGGCAGAGTGATTTAGAACAGAATTAACTACATCTTTTACTGGGGCCATGCCTGGTTGTCATCTAATACTGCAGCACATAAACTCTAAGAAAGGTTCTGGCATTGCAGATTGATCCCTGCAGCCAGAGGAGCTGAATTCTCTCTTTCCAAAGCCACAGATACCCATCCCCTTTTTCTATTTTTAATCCTTTGCTAGTTCTAGGGGCTTTTTACCAAGTAACTTGTTGCCAAACAGTTGTTCTCCTTGCAGCTGCCAAACAGACCAGCATTTGCAGCCTTGGGTTGTGTCTAGTGTTGGCTCTCTCCCCAGTGTCATTTCCTACAAGGCTTTTCTTTCAACTGATGCATTAGGGTCTTTGAATGACAACATGAAATTAAATAGAAAATGACATTCATGAGAAAAGATGTTCCTTTCCAATAACTGAGACTCTCTACCCATCTGTCATTGCTTCCTCCTCTGTCTTGTGGTTTTCCGCAAATCCCAATCAGCTTGATGCAAATATGATCATTAGCGGATTTTTATACATTAATGCAAATTATGAACTAGCAACAATTAGGGCATTCTTCCCAGACTAGTTGATGCCCTTCTATAGGAGAGTGTATGTCAAGGGAGTACAACACCGAGCCACTTTCTTTTGAATCTGTTCATCACTAAAATTATACAGTATTTCCAATAAATTATCATAAATGTGTGGCTCTGTAATCAATTTGGTGACTTCGTTAATTATAAAACTAATTTGAAACTTTAATACTTACAGCAAAAACATATCACACCTAAAAGAAAAAGATGGAAGAATAAATACATGATAGATAGATAGACAGATGGACAGACAGATGTACATAGGTACACAAATGCAACAAATGCTGACTTCCTAAGAAAAGGAAAGACTTATATATTAATTCATTCTTGCATTGCTATAAAAAAAATATACCTGAGTGAGCCCGGGTTATTTCTAAAGAAAAGAGATGTGATTGGTTCATGAGTCTGCAGGCTGTTCAGGAAACATAATGCTGGCATCTGCTCAGCTTCTGGGGAGGTCTCAGGAAACTGACAATTATAGTGGAAGGCAAAAGGGGAGCAGACATGTCACATGACCAGATCAGGGACAAGAGAGAGTAAGGGGGGCAGGTGCCATATACTTTTAAATGACCACAGCTCACAAGAACTCATTCACTATCACAAGGACAGTATGAAGAGAGATGGTGCTAAACCATTCATGAGAAATTTGCATCTATGACCCAGTCACCTTCAACCAGGCCTCACCTCCAACTCTGAGGATTACAGTTCAACATGAGATTTGATGGGGACACATATTCAAACCATATCAAAATGTTAATGATGCAAGTTATAATACAAGATGCATAAAAGCGAAATATTTTGTGTTCAACGAACTTTGAAAATGCATTTCAAGACAAATATTTGAGCCCCTAAACTCTTTTAGGGGCTCACAATTGAAAAATATGTGGCAGGAATTGAGAGATGAAGATTAGCATAGGTATGAACTGATAAGACATAGTTAAAAATTAGAGAAGAATAATTATTTTGGAGTGAGGAACAGCTAAATATTTAAAGCAAGACACACAACAGAAATCAATGTGGTGAAGCAGAAAATAACACCAGTATTTTTAACCATTCATTAATTCAGTCAACAATCATTAATCCCCTCCTCCTGGAATAAAGACCACAACAGATCCAGGTCACCCCTTTCCTACTCTTTTAAGTTCTTATGTTATTTCTGCTGGGGAAAATAAATGCATGCCTGATGAATGAGAGGAACCTGCAATTCCACTGGGTCCCCTTTCGGGCTATTTTAAGTAGGAAGCCATAGAGGAAACGCTGGCAATTGGTTTAAAGTTAGATTCAACAAAGACATTAAAAGTTACTCATTTTGTCCTTCGATTTTTCCTTTTACAAAGTTATCACAGGCTGCATTACAGTATAGCCAAAATTGACATTAAATTTCTGGTTTCTATTGAAGCCATGATTAACATATATAAATATTTTATAAATAAAATATATAGGTCAAAGTTATTTTCATAATTTAAATGGAAACATTTAAAGGGAAACATTATTTTTATAAAAGAGGATATCAAAATAAGACAAAAAATAAGTATCTTGGTAGGCGGAATAATTCCTTCTGCCTCCCCAAAGACAACTATACCCTAATTCTCATTACCTGTGTGTATGTGACCTTACCTAGTAAAGAGACTTTACAGGTCTTGTTAAGTTGAGGTTCTTAGGGTAGGAAGATTATTCTGAATAATCCTATTGGATTCAATAATCAAAAAGGAGCTTATGAGATAGAAGAAGGAGAGAATCAGAGCAGGTGATATGATGATAGAAGCAGAAGAAGGGAGAAGAGGAAGGAAAGAGGGAGGGAGGGAAGGGAGGGAGGAGGATGGATGGATGGATGGATGGATGGTTGGATGCCATACTCCTGGCTTTGAAGAGAAGGGAAGCAGCCAAGAGCCAATGAATGCAGACAGCACCTAGAAGATAGAAAAAGCTCTCCTAGAGCCTCCAGAAATAATTCAGTCTTGCTGGCACCTTGATTCTTACGACTTCTGACCTATAGGACTGTAAGATAATAGATCCCTGCTCTTCTAAGACACTAAATTTGTGGCAATTTGTTACAACAGCAGTAGGAAGCAATACAGGTATGTAAAGAAGCATTTCACATCATTCACTGACATCAAAATAAAAATCAAATCACAACAAGAAAAGAGCGCATTCACACCAGATTCACTAGAAGTGGCAAAAGCACTAAAAATAGCAAATATAAATGATGAGGGAGGCTATGGAACAAGAACACTCTTATGCTGCTGATGAGAATTTAAATTGGTGCAATCACTGAGCTAAATTGTTATTTTCATGACTTCCATTTACCTTCTCATTTACTGTAGGCATGGTCATGTGACTTGGTTGGCCAAATGGGACGTCAGCAAATTTAAAGTAAACAGAAGCTCAGTAAATACTAGGGTATTGGGGCCCTCTTGGAATGAGGCTTTTACCATGTGAGGAAGACCGGTTTCATCCCTGGGGGTATGGAAGGCCACATGGAGATGGAGGGACATAAGTCCAGCTGCACTGTTCTACAAGCAAAGCTCCTCCCTAGGCAATCTTCCAGGTGTATATGCAAAACCAGCAGAAGGATACATACACACAGTCTGCTCAAAGAATTGTGAAGAAATAACACGTTTTAAGACACTGAATTCACAAGGCTTGTTTGTACTCTAGAGTCCTGTAAAACTAAGGCAGGGAAAACACTGGTAACACCTAGAAGCCAGGAGTGTAGGAAGCATCCCAGAAACAGAAGGTTCTGTTGGAGGTCCAGATTTTCTCTATAACCTCATGGGTCCAGTTGACTCCCTGCCTCCCCTGTACTCCAGGAGGCACTAAGTTTCCAGGGGACAAGTCTTGTACTGAAAACAAAGGGATTGAGTGAGAAGCCTCCACACTGAAAATTGAGACTTCATGCATCAACCAAATTCAGGTTATGAGTCTTTGAATCTCTAGTCTGGTTGGAAGATACATCAAGTCAAGATGCAGACAGCTGGGGGTCTCTTGTGAAATATCTGTGTTGGTTCACTATAAAACGAGGGCTGCTAGGGAACAATGCTCATGCCATCCCCACTCCTGAGCTTCCAGATGTTTTTAAGTAACTTTCTTAAAAGTATTTGTAGACAGGCAAGACCAGTGGACACTGAGATAAAGCTTCTATCATAACACAGACAAAACCAAAACAAGAAAAATATTGGTGCTTGGAGCAGAAAAGTAAAAAAAGATAAAGAATTTCAGTGATATCCTCAAAACAATTAGAGGAGATATTTTATTGATGAAACAAGAAGAGGAGAATATATTTTAAAAATATAGATCATAAAATAGCTGTTGGAAATTATAATACAATAACAGGAATAATGCAAAAAGAAGTGTGAAAGATAAAGGAACTTTCCATTAAGATAGTAAAACGATAACAATACCAAAGAAATGGAAAATAGCAAAGACAAGAAAATTTAAAAATCTGTCCAGGAGATCCAAATTCAAATAATATTTCCACAAATTAAAAAATGGAAAAATTTAGTGGAAGAAGTTTTCAAAAAATCGTTCGACAACTTTCTGCAGAAATGACATGAATTTCCAAATTGGTAAGGCTCATTCAAACCTAGCACAAGGCATAAACCGCATAAGGCAGGCAATCATTAACAAGAGTATTTCCAAATGTCCGGAGGGACATGACTTCATTCTTTGAACAAATTGAAAATCAACATGGCATCATGCTTCTCAAAATAAACACCAGAAAGAAAAGATGCTGGAAGAATTATTTGGGAGTGCTAAGGGAAGATTATCTCCAATATGGAATTACAAATCTGATGCGATCATGTTTTTAATATAGAGAAATGAAAAGTTCTGGGATTAGCTTTTGCTGAACTAGCACTTGAGCAATATATCAGACACGACTACCTGCTCTGTATCAGCAGTGAACAGACCAAGTGAAAGCTGCATCCTGTCCAAGAAAAAATGAAAATAAAAAATGGTCTAGGCTGTATGCTCCCAATTAACATACTTAATTTTATTTGTAACTCATGTTTTGTTATTAATAATAAAGGTTAGCACTGAAAAGAGCAATGATCTACAACAGGACTTTCTATATTCTGAAACAAATTACTCAAAAGAGCTATTGAATTCATACCAGTGAGAAGGAATGTTCAAATGAGTATCTTTCATGAGAAATGCCATTAGCTTATTGAATAGTATATAGCAATCTACATACACCAACTCTTAAAGCTCAATACATTTTTCCTCAGTATGAAATTATAAAAGATTTATCATACAATGTTGAATTATAATTTTTCCTTCATCAAATTAAACAGATTTAATATACATTTTAACATTTCAGTTTTACAGTGGAAGACATATGTTAGATGCATAGTTTGGATATATTTAAATATGTTACTACTTTAAAACATTCTGGAATAAATACCCTTACCTTTTTTTATTATTATTACTCAGAACCCACACTGTAGTTGGTTGTGAGCTGAAAATTCTCAATAAATATAGACAATATCAGGATAAAATTTTAAAAATACTTTTCAATATAGTACATTAAGAAAAATGTGATGATAGATTCTGGGCTGAAAAGTTAAACTGGATGAATTTATTTAACTTTCTATTTGGTATACTTAGATTTAAAAATATTTCCACTCTGGAATTCTATTACAATCAAGTTGCAATATCACAGGAATATCTGCATGATGCTTATAATCCATAGGTCCTACAAAATTTGGAGAAAGTCCTGGGAAAAAAAAATTGACCATTCTACCAAAATTTGCCAAGTCTACCATGAACTAAATGCCAACACCTAAGAAAGAGAACTCTCCCCTTTTTCATTCTCTCCCATCTCAGCACCTAGGAATGTTGTCTCAAAAAAAAAAAAAATGGAATGAAATCACCGCTATAGTCCTTTGTAATCTGATATCAAAATTTTATGTTCTCGTTCGCTTCATGCCAGCTTTAAATGTAACTGCTAGCAAGGGAACATTATATGTCTGTCTGCATGAAAAATTGACCCTGTCTCCTTTATAATGCATTCCAAAGCTTTCTCACCAAAGAGTTATTTCTTTATTATTAATTCTGAGTCTCTGGTTGCCAATCATGCCGTGGGAATGGGAAATAATAAGGCAGTATGTCCTCTTGCCCTGAATATCTTCTTATAAGAAGCAGATTGTGTTCTTCCAGCCATTTCCCCCACCCGCATTCCACTCAAGAACATTGCATTGAAATAGAAAATATGTGTTGCTTATATTATACCTCTTCTCATTTCCAGAAATAGACACCCCTTCTAGCTCCCAAAAGTTTTTGAGATAGCTCAGAAAATGTGAATAGAAGTGGAGAAAAAGAGATGCAGTGATTCAGATCCTGCATAGTATAGGTGCTAAGCTAGACGCTTTGTAATGTGTTGACTTTCATTCATATTCTCTAATATTAAGAGGATTATGATTTTATTATCATTTCATAGATGACTCAGCTGTGACTCAGCTGTGACTCAGAATTTAAATAATTTACCCAGTTCATATCACAGTTGACAAAGTCAGGATTCACAAACCAGATCACCGGTCCCAGGCATTAACTCTTTCTGCTCTGCCATACTGTCTCGGTAACTCCCATTTCTCCATGGTCTGCCCTTGTTCGTGGATCACCAGCTTATCAGTTAACCCAAGTTTCTTTCACGGAGTTTCACCATTTAGAATTACTGTCACTGGTGACAAACTGAAATCCATTTGACATAGCATACTTTGAACAATGATCTCCAAGCTTCATGTTTCAGAATGTTGACACTGGCACAATAGCAAATACATATATACAAACACCTTAGAAAAATCAAAACAGGGTTGCTAATTTGCTGATTTCAATTCCCTATAGAGCTTTTAGAAAAATAATGACATAAATATTACTCAACAGCATTTAATTCATTTCATAAATGCAGTACCCCTAGAAACATATAAAATAATTGTTCTCCATTTCTATTTATATTCTCCTGCTCTCAAGAGAGACTAAATAAACAGTGTTCTGATTAAATTTCATGTTTTCTCTCCTTCCTTTCTGCTCTGCACTGTGGCTAAAAGCTCCAGACTGTAATTCCCAGGCTTTCTTATCCCCTGGCTACCAAGTGGATTTAGCAGGAACATGAACTGTGGGAGAAAGAAAAGTCAAGGGATCATCTCCATTCCTGTTCCTTCCCTGCCAGATTACAGCTTTAGCAGCGACTGTGTTCCTTTATCTACAGCTCCCGACCTGGTGTGGTGACTCCCACTCTGCTCCAGCTTCTTTCTCACACCAGTAACAGCTTCCCCTCCACAAATCTTCAGGCCTGACAGAAGTAACAGCTTTCTGCAGTTACTAGTCCCTTTGCTGATTCAACAGCACATCATTAAATTCTTTTCAGTGGACTCTCTGATTGTGATAACGTCTCCTGCAGAAAGCCCTGTTTGTTTGAGTAATGAGTTCCAAGGGTAGTCCCAAAGCACACCTTCCAAGTAAGATAACAGGAGAGAGATGTCATATATTTCATCAATGCAGAGAATTCCTTCTTGAAAGGGAACGCAGACCTTGGAAATCTGTGGCCTGCAGTGCCATCACTGTTTTTCAAACGAAGTTTGTTGGTACTGTGAGATGAAGGTCAGGCACAGGGCAAGATGGATACTTAGTTACCAAAGCAACAGTGGTACTCACCAAGATTATGAGGTTGGGAAACTATCGCTGACTGCCCTGGGAAATGTGCACATGGAGGAAGATGCATGCAAAGCATTGACTCATTAATTCATAGTGTTCGTGTTTGTGACCTTGTCAGTCTTACAGTCTGACGTTTAGCCATGTCTGTCCTGTAAAGTCAAATGTGGAACTTGCAGGTCTCCTATGCTAAAATAAAGCCTTAGTTAAAAGAAGTAGAATCCTGACACTTGCAATATGGAATTAGGTAAAGCATACTTGGGGTTGAGTGCTCAGAAAGTTCAAATCCCTCTTTCACCATCAGAAGCAAATGAAGGAATATAATACTAAATTTGAACTACATTTATGTATGTGCATGTGCTCTCTTGGCATTTGGTACTTAATAAGTGGACTCAAGCACCTGGAAAGGCTGTCAGCAGCCACCATGATTGATATTTAATTTTTTCATCCATGGATGTCTAAAACAAAAAATGGTTAAAATATGAAATTTCCCAGATGTAAATTGTGAATGAATGAGGCCAATAGCTTGGGGAATGGACCTAATATATGCAAACTGCTCAGCCAACCCTAACTGTACCCTGGAAGGGATAGGATAGGACTTTCAAAAGGGGTATAAATATTTCATTATGAGGTTAACACCACTATCTTTTACAAGTTTTTCTGAGGTTTCCCTCAAGAATAAGAGGAACAGATGGCCTCCTTCTGTGAATATAAGGCATACTCTTTCTCTAGCTACCTGGGTGCTTGCTCAATTGTCCCATATATGAAATGGCCTTGGCAGCAAGAATAAGCCTTTGCCTGAGCTCAGTAGCATGAATTTCTCCTCTCCACACCTGATCTGGCTGCTGCTAAAGCTAAATGTCAATCTTCCAACAGCAGAAGTCAACACTAAAGCCTGATAGGGCATCACTCCCCAGATGTGGCAACCAGTTATTATATTAGTCCATTTTCATACTGCTATGGAGAAATACCCAAGATGAGTCAATTTATAAAGAAAAAGAGGTTTAATGGACTCACAGTTCCACATGGCTGGGCAGGCCTCACAATCAAGGGGGAAGACGAAGGAGTAGCAAAGGCATGTCTTACATGGCGGCAGGCAAGAGAGCATGTGCAGGGTAACTGCCCTTTATAAAACCATCAGATCTCATGAGACTTATTCACTATCACAAGAACAGCATGGGAAAAACCCACCTGTATGATTCAGTTGCCACCAACCAGTTCCCTCCCATGACACTCGAAGATTATGGGAGCTACAATTCAAGATGAGATTTGGGTGGGGACACAGCCAGACCATACCAGTTACTTAGAGGCAGGTTGATCACATGTGGGCTAACTTCCTCATGAAAAAAAAAATAGAACTTTTCAAAAAAAAAAAAAAAACAGTCTGGATATGGATTTTTCTTCCGTATTCACAAAGACTCTGCTAAAACCATAACATCTTTTCTTTATCACTGTGATATCCCAAGTAACATTGTCTCAGCCCAAGGGACTTATTTTATGGTGAAGGTAGTATAGCAACAGGCTCACTGTATTGGCCATTACTTTGTGCCTCATCAGCACAAAGTAAGAAAAGTTTATTTAATAGAATGATGTAATGGCTACTGAAGACTCAGTCACAATGCAATTAATGGGCAATAACTTGCAAGGCTGTCTAGTTTTCCTACAGGATGCAAATGGCATTAAACTAGCAGCTCTTATATCATACCCTTGGTCAGGAAACTAATGGTTAAAATGGATATGAAAAATTTCACTCTCATACCAAGTCGCCTTCTAATGCAATTCATATTTCTTGCTCCCGAAAATGCAAACACTGAGTGTCTGGAGAAGGCAGGATACAGTTCTATTGGCATATGACTGCATTCACTTCCCTTGAAATAATACAGTAGTTTGAGGATTTTGCGTTTCCCCAACACTGGGGATGTAAGTTTTTTGGTTTTGTTTTCTTTTAAAATAAGTACAACAAGCAAAAGGCAATAATAGATTTAGAATGGAAGTATGGGGAATTTGAGCTGGGACTTCTGTTTGCTTTCCGAGATGCAATCTAGTGTTTGTCTCTGAGTATGACTGGGGAAAGAGAGAATATACATTCTCTCTCCCTTTCCCTTTGGCTTCAGTTAGGTCCTGACAATCCAAAGGTGGGAAGAGAGAGTGGTTGGGATATTTATTCTCCAGGCTCCCCAGCAACTAGGCTGTAGTCTGGCTGTGAATGTCCACCTGCAGCCATAGCTCCTGTTAAATAACACTCTTGCTATTGCTGAAGCTTGTACAGCTTTCCAGACTAGCTCCTACTTGCCCCCAGGCTTTGGCATAGTAAAAAGCTCTCCACTGTGACCAGACTCTGAGAGATCCACCATTACCACTGCTTGTTTTTTTAGCTTATCTGCACAGTTGGTCTCTTCATTAAACTCTGTTCAATTCACTCAGAATGTGCCATCTATTAGGAGACTGACTGACACAGTTGTTGAGTCTGTGAGTAGCAGGTCAGCTGTAAACAGAGTGATTCAAGACTTTGGGAAAAACATACTTCTCAGTATGATATTACTACAATGTATTTCCTTTGAGCTAAAAAAATGTTTATAACTTTGTATAAGAGAAGGCTTTATTTCTCCTAATTAAAAAGGCTAATGTTTGATACTGTGAATTTTGTAATTCTATGTGTATAATTTTTTGATCCATAAAAATGTTGGCTAATCATCTCCATGGTGGTTTGTACTCATGATACAGCAGTGAAGAAGATCCCAACTCCTAGAGAGTTCCCATTTTTTCAGGAAAATTTCAAAAAATAAATGAAAAAATATGTACAGAGGATTTCTGGTGCTAGGAAAAGAATGAGTCAGGAGGTGCCAGGAAGAGTAACAGGAGGAGGGTACTCTAGCTCTGCAGGACAGGAGAGGTGTGGGAGTGGATTGGGTCACCTCCCTCATATTCCTTTATCTGCTTCAGGTGTGTATGTCCACATTTAATCCAGGAAAATGGTTCATCCCAGCCCCAGGAGAAAAATGTTGATGGCTTTAAGCCAATCATGATTATGCCATCTCCTTTACATTGAACCAGTCAGGCCTGGGCATGAGACACAACCCTATCCAATGTGATGTACAGGGAAACCTGCAGGGCACCTTCCTAGAAGTGTTTTCTCTTCCTCACAAGAAAAGATACAGAGAGGTAACTGCCGCTGCTTCTCGGTGTGATTGTCACCATAAACACTGGAGATGTTTGAAACTGCAGCAAACAACTTCCAGTCAATCATGAAGTGACAAGAGTGTGTGTCCAGCCACATGCTGAGGATAGCAGAGCAGAAGGATGAAAAGAGCCAGGTCCTGGATTGCACTGCTGGGCTGATAAACCTGGGACTTCCTTGTCCTTTAATACTTAAGCCACCCTTAGCTTAGAAGCATTCAAGATGGCAAGACCACAAGGGAGCTGCCACAGCAGAAACCTGAAATATGAGAAGAAGCCAGCAGTTACAGAAGGAATGGACAGCATTCCAGAGGGAGGGAAAGACAGGGATAAAGACCTCATAGCTGGAAAGGACTGTGTCGAAAGATGCTAGATAGCACCAACTTATACATGAATTGTGTCTATCGGAGGTAGCCCTAGTTTTTACTTGTCTTCACATTTTCTAAGATCCCTTTTCTAATAAATATGGCATACATATTATATATATTGCATATATATTGTATATGGCATATATATAGATATAGGCCATATTTTATTATAATTTAAGGAATTGTAAAAGATGCATGAAATCGGACATCTCAGCTATGCTTTCAGTTTTGACCATCTTGAGTATGCTATTATCTCATTTTCCTCATTGTTTATTTTCATGGTGCCAATGAGGTTGGCTGAGTGTGTGAAGGCAGCCTTACAGGTAGGCACTAAACATACTTAAATAATCCCTTTATTAATTGCCAAGATAATCTCTCTAATAACTGCTAAGCTTCAAAACTGCTGGTTTGTTTGTGGTTTTTGACATTAAAGGATGTAGGCTCTTTAATAGTGAAACAAACAGAAATTCTTCAAACTCTAACTTTTCAAGTTTTAAGGAGTTTCCTGATTTGGTCCAAGACCACCGTATTCAAAAACATTAGGAAAAAAAAAGACATTTAGAATAGATTTTTGAAGCAAGACTTGTAACCTTAAGACAGTGACATGTATTCTGTGGGGTTGTTTTTTTGCTTTTTTGCTTTTCTCGCCTCTACTTTTCCATTTATTTTGTACTTTGGTCATTCCAGGAAAGGTACTTTGCCATTAGTCTACAGTGACTCAAGCCTTCTAAAGTTTATTATAAATCCAGTACAATTCTACAGTTGCACTGTGGGTATCTTATTTATGCATTTCAGCTAAAGAATTATACAAACTATTTCCCCCTCTCCCAAACTTGCAGTAAAAACTTGATAAGGCACTGTTTAAATCAGGTTTGATAGAAAAAGAGCTATAAACACATTAGAACAGTTTTAAACAAACTATTTCAAAATGTACAAAAGCCATATAAGTGCTAAGTTATAGCACTGCACACCATATTCTGCAGCTAAGAGCCTATGAGTCTCTCCATTAAAAATCCTATTTTCAGTGCTTTATAGCACTTGTATAAAAATTCCATCTGAACCAAGATTAAGGATATAAGGCCTCAGTGAAAGAACAAGATATTGTGGTTTGTTTAAAGCTTTCAACATTTTTTTAAACTGTTCAGTTAATACAGACCAATAATGTACAGATTATATTCACTTTGGTTTTGTCTGGAGAAAATATTAAAAATTTATGTTTTGGTGATGCAAATGGATAAGACTGTAACTAATAATAAAATGTATATTTCTATCATGTTATTACTCCAAATCACTAGTTATGAATGAGTTTGTCAATGATTAAAAGTAGGTATTGCTTTGAAAAATATCTTACCTAGCAGTTCAGGATATTTATGACATATCATTTCAGTAAATGGGTAATGCATGCAATAGATGCTTTTTGTTAGATTTTCGCTAGTCAAATAATAAAAATCTCTTAATTATTTGTTTTCTGCTGGTGCCAAATGGCGAAGCTTTTAAAAGCCTGCTGGGTAAGAACACTCTTAGATATTTAATTTACTTATATAATCCATTACATTACTTTTTTACTCACAAAGAAATGGTAAATGGAAACATGTAGGATAACGCACATTTCAGAGATTACACTGGAGAGTCCCTTGTTCCCTGTGGTTCCGTGTGAATAGTTACTTAAGACATCATAGGGTTCCAGTTTTGTGTCCTGTAAGAATTGGTGGCCATTGGATATTTTTCCTCTTTTTTCTTTTTTTGTTTTTATTATACTTTAAGCTCTGGGCCATATGTGCAGAATGTTCAGGTTTGTTACATAGATATACGAGTGCCATGGTGGTTTGCAGCATCCATCACCTTGTCATCTATAATAGTTATTTCTCCTAATGCTCTCCCTCCCCTAGCCCCACATTCCCTCCCTCCCCTAGCCCCCCACCCCCCAACAGGCCCTAGTGTGTGATGTTCCCCTCCCTGTATCCATGTGTTCTCATTGTTTAACACCCACTTATGAGTGAGAACATGCGGTGTTTGATTTTCTGTTCTTGTGTCAGTAGGAAGATGTAACATAAGATCTGCCCTCTGAACAAAATTTTAAGTGTATAATATATTATTGTTGACTGTTACACAGTGTTGTACAGAAGAGCTCTAGAGCTTACCTATTGTATTTAACTGGAACTTCATAGTGTTGATTACACCATGTTACCCATGTACACTTACCCCAGTCCTGGAAAACCACCATGCAACTTTTTGATTCTACGTATTTGACTATTTTGGATCATTCATGTAAGTGGAATCATGCAGTCTTTGTTTTTCTGTGACTGGTTTCATGTAACATAATGTGCCCAAGTTTCATCCACATTGGCACATAGTGTAGAATTTCCTTCTTTATTTTAAGGCAAAAAGTATTTCATTGCACATTTATATCATATTTTCTTCATTCATCTGTCAGTGGACATTTAGCTTGTTTCAACATCTTGGCCATTATAAATGGAAGTGATACTAATTAATACAGGAGTGCTAATATCTCTTGTAGGTCCTGATTTCAATTATTTTGGCTAAATACCCAGAAGTGGAATTACTGGAACACATGATAGTTCTATTTTTAATTTTTTTATGAACCTCTGTATGGTTTTTTATGGAATCTGCACCATTTTGCATGTTAACTAACAGCATAGAGTTTCAGTTTCTCTACATCCTCAGCAATGCTTGTCGCGTGTGTGTGTGTGTGTGTGTGTGTGTGTGTGTGTGTGTGTGTCTGTCTGTCTGTCTGCATAGCCGTCCTGACAGGTGTAAGGTGATAGCTCACTGTGGTTTTCATTTGCATTTCCCTGATGATTTAATATACCTGTTGGCTATTTGTATGTCTTCATTGGAGAAATGGCTATTCAAGTCCTTAGCCCATTTTTTTTTTAATTAGCTGATTAGGTATTTTGATACTGATTGTAAGACTTCCTTATATGTTTTAGAAATTAACCCCTTATTAGATATGTCTTGTGAATATTTTCTTCCATTCCGTATGTTGCCTTTTTTACTCTGTTAATTGTTTCCTTTGCTGTGCAAAAGCTTTTCAGTTTGATGTATTCCTCGTGTTTGTTTTGTTTCACGTTGCCTACGCTTTGATAACGGTATTTCTTTTCTCTGAGTAATTTGAATCAATTACTTTTACTATCAATCATATTTATGATGTGTTAAAATTGTGTATACTGTTTCAATATTAAAAATTGTGAAGGGACAGGAAGAAAACCACTGTGATCCATTCGCAGAGGGAAGAGGCAAGATTCAGGTCTCCTCATGACTCAAGAATCTTTGCATGTTCTGCACATGTACCCCAGAACTTAAAGTATAATAAATAAATAAATATTTTAAAAGGGGTGGGGGAAAAGAATCTTCTAGAATGTCTCTGACCTGGCCAGAGCAGGTCAGTGAAGGCAGAACCCACATCAGGCACAGTGCAGGCAACGTGGGAGCCATTGTGGCACCTAGGGGCAGCACTAGATTGTATTAAGCTCAGGAGTAAACATTCCAGGCCTTTAGGAAAGTGCAGGTAATCCTGGAGCCCCTCAGATACACATAGGAAAGGCTTAAATATTCCTATATCTCCCCAGGGATCCACTTTTTGCACTGACCATGGCCCTAGGTCACTGGTTGTGAACTTTCCCTCCCTGGTGGGTAAGATGGTGTTTGCTGCTTCCAAACCGAGTGTCCATGCTTTTGACATAGAACATGAGACTTGGCCAACAACTGGACTTTGCCTGACCTTGCTTACCTCCACCCCTGAGTGATTTTAATTTTTTCCATAAATGACCACTGTCTCTGCGAATGATTGGAAGAAGATTCTGCTGACAAAGTGTGGGCAGTCCAGGTTCCATTCCTGAGAGGTGTCCACCTTTAAGAGACGGGTTCTGCAGGTGTTGAACAATGAGAACACATGGACACAGGGAGGGGAGCACTACACACTGGGGTCTGTTAGGGGGAAATAGGGGAGGGACAG